>MDKI01092506.1:0-103267 GCA_005239505.1 Nicotiana paniculata
TATATATATATATATATATATATAAGATGCCTTAACCCCGTTTTAAGTCATTATTTTTCAGTGTATTCAGACCGCATAACCCTAAGAAACACTCTCTCAAGGTTCTCTCATGATCCAAGACCCATACAAAGGGCAAACATCACAAATCAAGTGTCCGGAATCCAATGGCGCTAGTAAGTTTCTTGTTCTTCTTGTTGTTGCTGATTTTTGTGTTGTTCCAGCTCGTGTGGGGGGTTTTTAAGTGGTTTATGTTCTGTAAATTCTCCCTCGGCTTCTTAATATCAACCCTAGGTTAATTGAAGTCTTCTAAAGTGATTCTAGTGCCAAAAAACCCTAATTGATATTGCTAGTTTCGCTTCCTTGTTCTTCTGGCAGCACTGGAGGATATTTCGTGGAAAATTAAAGTCAAATTGGAGTTTTTCATCCTGTTTAAAGGTAAGTAACCTCTTACTATACATGTATTTAAGATATCCAAGTTGCGTCTAAGTCGTTGAAGTTAGAACTTGTAAAATATATATTGAAAGGCTTGGTAGTAATGTTGTTGGTTGGTGGATTGTTTTAGGAGGCTCAATATGATTATTATTTATGTTATTTGGGATGTTTGGTGATTGTTTTGACTTGTGGAAAGTCATATCAATAGGGGAGGTTCTGTCCGTTTCATCGTAAAATAGGTTGTGGTCGATACATAATAGTTACAATGGTTAAACGATAATGATAGTGTCATTTATTTTATTGTAGACTAAGGAGTTGTAACATTTGCATAGCTTGAGGTTGGGCAGTATACACAAGGTATGTGAGGCTATCTCTTTCCTTCTTTTTCACGACTCCGATTGTACATAATGTAATGAACGATTTTCCAAAGATACTGTACTCTTAGAAGCTAGCAGTACTTACATTATTTCCCTTCTTATGGAACAATTGATGTGAAGTTTGCTTCTCTTATTCCTATGTTATCAAATGTTGTTGGTGCTTCCTGATTCTTATAATATTTTTGATGAAGAATTAGTACTAATAATGTGTACGGAGAACACAAACCTTACGTCACTCTTAAGGTTTAGAATATGATTCCAATGAGTCCATCATGCATTATATATGTGTATCTATTTTACTCTACCAAGCCGCGCTATAGTATGCCGGGTACGGAACCTATTATGCACCCATAGATCAGTTAGGTTTTACCAAGATCCACATGGGGTGTACAATTCTATTAAGCCTTATGATGTTCGAGTACGTTTTACCGAGCCTATTACAGTCAGGTATGATATGATGATGATGATGCCCACAAAGGCCAATATTTTAAATGTTTATGTATATATCATGTATCTCATGTCAGTAGCCCTTAGAGGTACCCATATGTTACAAGTTGTATATTCTCTAACCTGTTTACATTACTATTCTTACTTATGCATTCCTGCCTTACATACTCAGTACTTTATTCGTACTGATATCCTTTTTATTTGTGTATGCTGCATGTCGTACTGCAGGTCCTGATAGACAGGTAGACGCAGCTCCCCTACCACAGTAGGCTACCCAGTTCAGCAGTTATTGGCGAGATCCCTTCTCCGGACTTGCCATGGTCTTCGTATGTATTTTTGTTATAGACATTATGCGTATGTCGGGGCCCTTTCCGGCAATATTCCAGAACTTATGTTCCTTCAGAGGCTCATAGATAGGTGTCGACTCATGTATGGTTTGAAATGCCTTGTCGGCTGATTTTTGTTGTATTGTCTTTCATGGCAGCGTGGTAGCTCGTACCTTATATATAGTTTCTTGATAGTCTTGTCGTCCCATTTTATGTATGTCCAGGTCATTATCTTTCATTGTTGGTTGTTCATGATCAATGTCTACCATTTATATTGATCTCGTCGCCCTTAAAGATAATAAGGAAGGTTAGATAAAATGTATGTTGCTGCTCGAAAAGTATGGCCGAGGTGCTAGTCATGACCCTCCAGTTGAGTCATGACATAGGGTCGGATTTGTATGTCCAATGTGAATGGGCTACGTGAGTTGATTTTTTAGGATGCCCAAAGTTCGCGATATTCCATTCATCCGGGTGCCGCAAAGATGTATGAGGACTTGAGGAAGAACTATTAGTTGAGGAGAAGGAAGAAGGATATAGTGGGGTTTGTAGCTCAGTGCCTTAACTGTTAGCAGGTGAAGTATGAGCATTAAAGCCTAGGTGGATTGCTTTAGAGGTTAGAGATTCTAGAGTGGAAGTGGGAGTGGATCACCATGGATTTTTTAGATGGGATCCCACGGATTTCGAGGAAGTTCGATGTTATTTGGGTGATTGTGGATCGGGTGACCAAGATCGTGCACATCATTATAGTTGTTACTACCTATTCTTCGGAGTGGTTGGCTGAGATTTACATCTGAGAGATCGTCCGCCTTCACGATGTGCCAAAGTCCATCATTTCAGATCGAGGCACGCAATTTACATCAAAGTTCAGGAGGGCAATGCAGCGAGAGTTGGGCACCCAGGTTGAGTTGAGCACAGTGTTTCACCCTCTGATGGACGGACAGTTCAAGCACACTATTCAGATATTTGGAAGACATGTATGCGCTTATGTCATTTATTTTGGGGGTTCTTGAGATCAGTTCCTGCCACTCGTGGAGTTTGCCTACAATAACAGCTAGCAATCGAGCATTCAGATGGCTCAATGTGAGGCTTTGTATGGGAGATGTTGTAGATCTTTAATGGGTTGGTTTGAGGCGGGGGAGGCTAGGCTACTGGGTACTTACTTGGTTCAGGATGCATTGGATATGGTTTGATGTATTTAGGAGCGGCTTCGCACAACACAATTCAGACAGAATAGTTATGCCCACAGGAAAGTCTATAATGTTACTTACATGGTTGGAGAGAAGGCCCTACTTAAGGTTTCACCCATGAAGGGTGTTATGAGGTTAGGAAAGAATGGGAAGTTGAGTCCTCAGTACATTGGGCCATTTGCGGTGCTTCGGATGAATAGAGAGGTGTCTTACGAGCTTTCCTTTCCACCTTGTTTGCCGGGTGTGCATCAAGTATTTCATGTTTCTATGCTCTCAAAGTACGTCGGCGATCCGTCTCATGTTTTGTATTTCAACATGGTTCAGTTGGATGGTGATTTGACTTATGATGTGGAGTCGGTGGCCATTTTGGATTAGTAGGTTTGGAAGTTGAGGTCAAAGGATATAGCTTTAGATAAGGTGAAGTAGAGAGGTCAACCCGTGTAGGAGGCTACCTGAGAGACCGAGCGGGAGATGCGGGGAAGATACCCATGCCTATTTGAGACTCGATGTATGTTTCAAACCCGTTCGGGGATGAACGTTTGTTTAAGAGGTGGAGGATTTAACGACTCGCCCGATCATTTCGAGAGTTGTAGCCCCGTCCCCCTATTTACTGCTCCTTTCATTAATTGTATTTATTATATGACTTAATAGGTTAGTTGGTTCGGGTCTGGAGAGATAATGAATTGAGACACTAGTCTCATAATGGAAAGCTTAAGTAGGAAAAGTTGACCGAATATTGATTTATGTGTAAACGACATCTGATTTTAATTTTTATGGTTCCTTTAGCTCTGTTGATTGATTTTGGACTTAGGAGTGTGTCCGGATTGTGATTCGGAGGTCCGTAGTGGAATTAGGCTTGAAATAGAGAAAGTTAATTTTTTTGAAAACTTGACTAGTAGTGGACGTTTTTATATCGGGGTCGGATTCTGATTCTGTAAGTTGGAGAAGGTCAGATGTGTCATTTGGGACTTGTGTGCAAAATTTGGGGTCAATCCGGCATGATTTGATAGGTTTAGGCGTCGGTTGTATAAATTTGGAAATTCAAAGTTCATTAGGATTGAATCTATGTGTGATTCGTGTTTATAATGTTGTTCGAGGTGATTTGAGGGTTAAAACTAAGTCCATATGATGTTTAGGGACTTGATTGTATGTTTTGTTGAGGTCTCAGGGGCCTCGAGTGACTTTTGGATGGTTGGCAGATCATTTTTGGACTTGGCTTGTTAGCCGAAAATAGCTGGTGGAGCTGTTTGGTTTCGTCTTACGCGTTCGTGAGAGTGGTCTCGCGTTCGTGAAGTGCATCTGGAGGCTGAGGGAGATTTATTCTTCGCGTTCGCAAAGAAGAGGACGCATTCGCGAAGGTTGGGCAGAGAATGCTTCGCGAATGCGAGATGGAAGACGCGTTTGCGGAGAAGGGAAGAGACAACTGGTGACCCCATGTTATATGTATACGCGTTCGCGGGGGTGAGATCAGCAAAGCTTCACTTTTTTGAGTTAGAGGACGCGTTCGCGAAGGGTTAATTTAGAAGCAGTCTGAGTTGTTCTACATGAACGCGAGGGGAAGGTCGTGTTCGCGATGAAGGCGTAACTGGGCAGAATAAAAGATTAAAAAATGAGGGTTTCGAGTTCAAATCACAAAATTTATTTGTGAGTTCAGTAGAAGGCAATTTTTGGAAGAATTATCACATAGATGTTTTAGGGTAAGTGATTCCAATCTAGTTTTGGTTAATTTCCATGATTATGCCTTTGATTCTACCATTATATTTGTGATTTGGGGTGAAAAATTGAGGAAAGTGAAAAGAGTTCTTGGGCTAGATTTTTGAGGTTTTGAATGGATTTTGTTATCGGATTTGAGTAAATTTGATATGGTTAGACTCAGGGTTGAATGGGGTTTTGGGTTTGGTAATTTTTGTGAAATTTCGAAGTGTGGCCCCTCCTTTGCTATCTCCGGAGACTATCGAGGTAGCTACATGACTTTCACAGACCTTGACCCTGTTTTATTATCATTACATGTATATCAGTTTTTACTTTTTTGACATTGTATTAGACTATCTTCCGTTGTAGATGCTCGTGTACTCGGTGACACCCCGTTTTTGGGAGAGATTGTATTGGGTTGCGTATTTATTTATATTTTCAAAAGGTTTTCCTTAAATATTAACTGCGTCCATGCTTTTCAAAGCTTTTGGTTATGTCAAAAAAGTTGAGTAATTAGCTTGCCTAGTTCCACGATAGGCGCCATCACGAAAGTTGGTTTTGGGTCGTGAAATTTTCAGTCATCACGATTTCGTTTGAATCGCCAAATTTTTCCCCTGATATATATGGAGGGTACTTTACGATCTACAAATCAATGGAGATAATTGAGATATGTGGCATAAAGTGGAATATGTGGCATTTCTTAAAAGTTTATGGCAACAATATATTGCATAAATTCGGCCCGATCCCCATAACACCACTAATTCAAATATATAATTTATTCCTAATTCCATATCCAATTTCGTGGTAAAAAAATCCAAAAATACCAAAGCCTAGGTTTCTTCATAAATCTCACGATTTCAAACAATTTCCATGTTTAAATCCATATAGAATCTATTTAACTAAATTACAATATGTGGGAATTACTTAACTTTCGAGAGATGATGAAAATCTCCTTTTGAAGAACTCCAGAAATCGTCCAACCCATGTCAGAAGTGGAAGAAATGAGCCGAAATCCGAAATACAACAAGTTTGCTCAGCAATTCCCTTCTTTGTGATCACAGACAAGCCCTCGCGATCGCGAAGATTAACCTTGACTAGTTTCCAAATCTCTCTTTGCGAACGTGGTGGTCAACTCCACAGACCCTACGCAAATGCGACAAAATCCTCGCGAACACATAGGAAGAATCACCTTGTGCCCCTTCCCGCCTAACCTTCTAAGAAATAATGGCCTCTCCCTCGTGATCGTGATACACCGTCGCCCAAAGGAAGCACAAGGCACTAGATACAACAACTTAAACATGGCAAAATAGCCAGTAGCCAATCTGAAACTAACCCTGAGGCCCCCAGGACACTGTGTCTTTAAGGACAAGAAAATTGAGTCATCATACTGACACTCTCTGATGCGCTTATATAAAGACGGCCGAGAGATCGTGCAAGGTAGAAAACGACTGGGCTCCGAAACATCTAACCTCATGAACTGATTTTCCAAATCTTGAACATTTGATGCTAGCGACCTCTCGCCAACTGGAATAGACGCAAGGCTACCTATACTCACCGCCTTCCTACTCAAGGGATCGACCACCACATTGGCCTTCCTAGGAAGATACAAAAAGGTGATATCATAGTCTTTGAACAGCTCCAATCACCTCATCTGCCTCAAGTTAAGATCTTTTGGTTGAACAAATACTGCAGACTATGATGATCCGTGAAGACCTCACACAACACGCCGTAAAGATAGTGCCTCCAAATCTTCAGCGCATGAACACTGGCTGCCAGCTCTAAGTGATGAACATGGTAATTCTTATAATGAACCTTCAACTGCCGTGACACAGATGCAATATTGCACCAAGCCCAATATGCGATGCATCACAATACACCGTGTAGGATTTTGAACCAGTGGGAAACACCAATACCAACGTCGTAGTCAAAGTAGTCATGAGCTTCTGAAAGCTCAACTCACACTCATTCAACCATATGAATGGGGAACCCTTCTGGGTTAATCTAGTCAATGGGGCTACTATAGATGAAAACCCCTCCACGAACCGGCGATAATAACCCGCCAAATCCAGGAAACTCTGGATCTCTGTAGCTAAAGTAGGCCTCGGCCAGTTCTGAACTACCTCAGTCTTCTTAGGTTCTACTTTTATTCCCTCTGCCGATATAACATGCCCTAAAAAGGTGATTGAGTCTAATCAAAACTCATACTTTGAAAAGTTGGCATATAACTGACTATCTCTATGATTCTGAAGAACAATTTGAAGATGTTGCTCATGCTCCTCTTGATTGCGAGAGTAGATCAAGATATCATCAATGAATATGATCCCAAAATAATACATATAGGGCTTGAATACACATTTCATCAAATCCATAAATGTTGCTCAGGCATTTATCAACCCAAATGACATCACTAGGAACTCATATGCCCATATTGAGTCCGAAAAGACGTCTTAGGGACATATAATTACCCAATTCAATTGATGGTAGCCAACCTCAAATCAATATTTGAAAACACCTTGGCACCCTGAAGCTGATCAAATAAGTCATAAATCTGGGCAACAGATACTTATTCTTGATAGTGACTTTGTTCAACTGCCAATAGTCTATACACTTCCTCATCGACCCATCTTTCTTCTTCACGAACAACACAGATGCACCACTAGGCGAGACACTAGGTCTAGTGGATCCATTTTCAAGCAAATCTTGCAACTGCTCCTTTAATTCTTTCAACTCCGGCAAGGCCATATGATATGGTGGAATAGAAATGGGCTGAGTGCCCGGAGCCAAATCAATATAGAAGTCAATATCCCTGTCGTGTGGCATCCCAGGCAGATTTATAGGAAACATCTCTTGAAACCCGCGAATAATAGGTAATGAATCCATGGAAGGAACCTCCGCACTCGAATCACGAACATAGGCCGAATATGCTAGATATTAATTCTCTGCCATACGCCAAGCCTTCTCATAAGAAATAACCCTTCTAGTGGAATGGCCAGGATTCCATCTCCACTATAATCGAGGAAAACCCGGCATGGCTAAGGTCAGCGTCTAGGCGTGACATTCCAATATAGCATGATAAGGTGACAACATATCCATACCCAAGATAACATAAAAATCTACCATATCAAGAAATAGAAGATTTGTGCTAGTCTCAAAACTCCCAATAGTAATCACATATGAGCCATATACACGATATACAATGATACATCTCCCACATGATAAAGACAAATAGGATGACACATAGGAATAACTAGAGCCCGAATCAAATAAAACTAAAGCATCTCTATGGAAAATTGGAACTTGGGATAACAGGGTCAGATGACTCAGCGTACGGCCTAGCTGAGAAAGCATAAAATTAGGGTTGGGCCCCACCACTCAGACCTACATCTCTAGGACGACCCCTAGTTGGATGGCCTCATTTATAACGGCCTGACCTCCACCTATGGCTGCTTGGCCCCTGCCTCTAGCTGGCTGAGTGGGCGGTGGAGAAACTAGTACCAGCACCATGGCACGAGAACTCTGTTGTGTCATGCCACCCAACAATCTCGGACACAACCTCCTGATGTAACCAGTACCTCCACACTCAAAACATCCATCCTGCTATACATAGGAGGATGGCCTCTACCAAAAGTATCCTTGCCTCCAGATGAGACACCACTGAAACTACTAGAATGAAGATGCCTCTTATTAGACACTGGCCCATCTCCTGACCACAAACCTTGTCGATCCGTCTAACAATATCTATGGACCTCTAGAAAGTAATATCATCTTCATTCACCTTGGTCATCTGTAGCATGATAGTGAAAGTGAGCCCATCAATGAATCTCCTTACTCTCTCCCTCTCAATACGGAGCGGGATAATGACATGGCGAGATAGGTCCACAAAACGAGTCTCGTACTAGTAATAGTGATAGTACCTTACTGAAGATGCTCAAACTTCCTGTGATAATCCTTTCTCAAAGTGACAACGATGAACTTCTCTAGAAATAACTATGAAAACTAATCCCAGGTATGTGCAGGCAAACTAGCTGGTCTAGTCAACATATAATATCTCCACCACCTCTTGGTGAAACCAATCATCTGAAACACTACAAAGTCGACCCCATTGGTCTCAACTATACCCATGTTCCGCTACACCTCGTAACAACGGTATAGATAATCCTTTGGATTCTCAGAAGGTGCACCACTGAAATGAACATGAAAGAGCTTGGTAAACTTGTCCAACCTTAACAAAGTCCTAGAAGACATAGCAGTCCTATCATCATCCTATGCCGCAACAACCGGCTGAACCACCCCAACTAGCGAGGCTGCTGGAGTCTGATATAGGGGAGCCACTACTTCGGGGTATGAGTAGCGGGAGTATGTGCACCTCCCCCAGCTCGAGAGATGGATGGTGCCACCGAGAATGTACCGTTATTGGCCACACTCTCCATTAGGTCCATCAAGTGGACTAGAGCATCTTGAAGTACTAAAGTTTCTATGAACCCCTCTGACACCTGAGCTGGTCCAACAAGCACGACCTGAGCTGTGACCTCTTCCTCATGATCAATCTGAGGCTCAACTGCTGGTGTTGCTGCTCGAGATCTAGGATGAAATCCGCCTCTGCCTCTAGCTAGACCTCAGCCTCAGCCTCTGCCCCTAGTAGTAATTGACACAGGGGTCTCCGGCTCCTATTCGGCTGTAGATGTTGTGCGTGTACTCGTCATCTGGGAGAGAACAAGAATAGAATGGTTCAACCATCAATTATAGAATAAAATCCCACGATAGAGGAAGAAATAAATGATATTTTTCCTAAACTCCATAACCTCTGGAAGATAAGTACAGACGTCTCTGTACTGATCCTCCAGACTCTAATGAGCTTGCTTGTGACTCATGACACCTAGGCAATCTAGTGCTCTAATACAAACTTGTCATGATCAGGAATTCCCACCTTCGTGACCTTGATGGACCTAAAATTTCACTTGCTAGGCAAGGAGAAGTTAGAAATAATTTTTAGCCATTTTAAAAAATCTAATTAAATAGTAACCAAGAAACTGAATAAAACTGAAATAGAGTGAGTAAACCAAAATAACAACAATGTCTAGATACAATCCCAAAACTAGTGTCACAAACTAGAGTACCACAAATAAAATTTTGAATGAAAGTATAACTGTCTGAAATAAAGTAAACAGCTAGAGTGATGTAGAAGAGGACTTCAAGGCTACGAATGCCATGTAGTTGTACCCAAAGTCTCCGTCAGGTATCGGATCCCAGCAATCTACTGACCACCATTAGGACTGACTCCAAAATCTGCACAAGAAGTGCAGAGCGTAGTATGAGTACAACCGACCCCATGTACTATGTAAGTGCCGAGCCTAACCTCGATGAAGTAGTGACGAGGCTAAGGTCAGTCACATACAATATATTTTACGAAGTATAATAATAATAATAATAATAATAGCAAAGCAAAATAGGAGAGGAGCAGTCAACTTATAAAAAATAATTCAACTCTTGTAATTAGGGAACACAAAAAAACCGATCTCATAGTTTCATGTAGTTAACACTGAAAATTAAGACACTAACAAAAATGAATACATAACACACAATCCGTTATAGCGCGCAACGCGATCTCACTGTACAAACACAATCCTCTTTCATTTTACCATATAAATATCAAGAATAACATATGAAATATGTTGCGGCGTGCAACCTGATCCAACCGTATCAATATCAAAATTCTCCCTTATTTCGCCGTGTCAATATCAAATCACATGTAAAATCCATTGTGACCCACAACCAGATCCCACTATATCAATATCAAAATACTCTCTTATTCCACCATATCACAACCGTTGCGGCGTGCAACCCGATCCATAAACAAATTCAATAAATGTCATCAATCCAAAAACTCAATTCATAAGAATCTCTACAATTAAAGGAATATGAAAGCAAAGCAGTAAAGGAACTCGTACCGATTCAAGGAACGCTGCAACTAATACAAAGCAACAAGACTAGCCAAATATATGATAGTTAAAGTGTAAAACTAAGATAATTAAGGCAAGTATAAATTAATCATGGAATGATGGAAGAAATAGACATTTCAATACAAGAGTAACTAATGACAAGTAACAAGTTACGGCATAGAAAGCAACTAACCCATGTTATGGTTAAGACATGGAACAAGATATTTAATGAAATACGGCAAAGCATGGAAACAATATTTTGACACTGAATATACACTCGTCACCTTACATAATTCCTCAAATCAATGTTAAACCCAACACTTACCTCGCTCCGCAATCAAATCAAAGCTCAATTGGGTCCTTTCCACTAAAATATGTGGTGATACCTAATTTTTCCCTCATATTTTTTCAAATATATTTTTTCAAAATTTCATTTTACGTCATTATTTAATTTACAAGAACTATACATGTATTTTCCATAATTTTTGCAATTTTTACAGCTTTAAAATCAATTTTCTTGCATTTAAATTACTTAAATAATTGTTAATTATCCCTTTAAATTATTTGTTCTGATCTAATCACCCAAATTTGTTATTTTACACCCACATATATGTTATAAAATATTTTTAGCTATTTATGTAATTTGCAATAATAGCCTATATTCATGCATAAGTATGTCTTATTTACATTATTTGTGATAAAATAGCATTCTTATATTATTATAATGTTAAGTTATTATTTTCAATCATTTTAGTCATAAGAAATATTTTATTATTTGTTATTAACTAAATTTATTTAAACAGGTTTGTATTTAAAGTATATCCCAAAAATTGTACTAATTTTGGACCACATTAGTGGCCTAAAACTACTCAAACCTTAGCCTTGTCTGCAAGAACCACTTCTCAAGAACAGGCCCGATTTCCCTTGATTTTGTGAAGATTTGGATGATCTTTCATCTATATACACGCTAAAATGAATGATTCTTTGCATTATTGGTTCGATTCAAGGTCGTTGGACCTGCTAGAGTTTGAGATTTTCTCTTTTCCTTGCTGATTTTCAATTTCATACAATATTCTTTCTTTTTCTTGTGTTTCACTGACGAAACTTTCATTGTTATTGCACTTACTATATTTTCCCTCAATCTTTCACTTCCTTTGAAGAACATGGGTCATTGGCCAGCTGAAAGCCAAGGCCATAATATTATCAACCTCCTCCGGTGCAAGCAGTGCTCAGAGCCCTGTTGCATGTTTGGTTTAGGATGAATTCTAGGATAAAATTGCTATGTTAGTTCTTCCTACTATCTAGGCAACTGGGTGCAAATAGTTATGCTTGCTTGTCTTATTCCCTTTTGAGTGCTGCATGATCTCATGAGTTAGCACATTGCTGAGCTTTATAGTAGTCCATTGCTATTAGTGTTTACATGCTTCATGTGATCACTTTCATATGGAACTGCATATCTCTCTGACAATAACTGCTTTGAATAAAACTCCCTTGTTTAAAATTTATCTCTGACCCATGTTGGTTATTGTCATGATTGCTGGGAATTAGTATGTGTGTGTTTGTCTTGTAAACTGGCCTTTCTCAATCTTCTTAATGAGTTCAGCATGCTACACCCTTTCTCTATGTTGAATAATTACTCGATCATGAATCTATGTTATTAGTTTTCTATGTCAAACTCACCCTGTTAAAGAGCTCTACTGATTCTCCTAGTTTTAATATTCAAAACTCCTTTGTTTCTAAAATGCAAGCTCTAATATGCCTTATGTGAGTCTTGTAAATATGTTTATGATTCTATATCTATGTCTTACAACCACTGTTAGTACGTTTCAGGGATGTTCACTTGTTTGTCACGCGTAGTTTGTTAATTTATGTGGTTAAGTTTTTCATCCATTATTGATGGGTAAGAAGGTCTTCTCTTTGGGCCTAGTGTGGATTCTTGTGTGAGTTTGAGTTAAGAAATTGATATAGTCTGAGGTTTGGGGTGTATTTGTATCTGGGTTTGCTGCATGTATGAGGAAAGAACCTGTTGAATGCCCAGGCTTCACTGGATTATAGTCTTTTGGGCCCTCTATGTACTGGGCTTGTAATCTTTTAATATGTAAATTTCCCACTTATATTCACTAAATTTGGATCTGTAATAATTTTTTGTAAACCTAACAGATGGGGAATTAGTAAAATGGGTAGGGTATTCTAAATTCTCACACAAATGGGTATAAAGCATGCATATAGGACATATGTGTTCTTCTTGTTCTTTGGCATAGCATGTTTCTGTACACCGATAGACATCACGCTTATAGGAAATCACACCCTCCACTAAACTTGTCTAATACATGTATACTATCCAAAGTATGTTAGTTTAAGCAAATATTGTACCTACTTCCATGTCTACTACTGTGTGATATTGGACAACATGTCTACAAATATCGACATATGTAATTACTTATTAGACAGCATGCCTGTAGGATATAATAATACATGCCTTTGCTAATGCTCATCTAGATACCATGACTATAGGATTTTAACTAACTATTTAGTTGTTTCTGTTGCTTTCATTATACTGCCCTACCTAGATGACATGCCTATAGGGGATAAAGCATTACCAAATCAAGTTAGACTGATGACTGTTAAAATCCTGCCAAATACTCTTACTCGCCTAGAAAGTCTGTCTGTAAAATCAATGTTGTTAATCCTGAATTTGCTGAATAGTTGTACTGCATCATTGTGCAAATAATTAGAGATCATGACTATAGGGTTCACAATACCTATAATGTGCAATTTTGTTAATCTAAAGTCGCAGTACTTCTTGTACAATACTGGAAATCAGAATAATAGAATCCATGCTCATAAGACTTAACGGCTCTAATGTGCCTCAACTCTGAAACTGTACACTGCATATTATGACCGCGTGCATTCGTTATGGAGGCTAACTTGGGCCTTTAAATTTCTTACATAAAGTCTTATTTGTTTTGAATGTCCCCTAGTTTTATCAGCTTTGAGCAGTGATCTAAGCCCATCTATACCACTATTAAATGGAGAGGCAAGGTCGATGCAGATTTTACCCGATAGGATCGGGATCGATATCCACAGGGAGTTATACAATTGGAGTCGAGATTCTATTCGATTTAGGAGTGTTTCTTGTTCTTAATTGCTCTTATAAACATGGGTGGTTTTGTATCTATGTAAGTTTAATTCTAAAGATTACTTTTGTTGAACTAGCTACAATGTTTTTGTGGGATTTTTATCAAGTGTTTAAAGGCGCTACGTGTCACGACCCCAAATCCTAACCGGCCGTGATGGAGCCTATCGTGGAACTAGTCTAGCCAACTACCGCATGTTCACAATTTCTTTTGAAAATCCCATTTAAGTTTCAAGAAATTCATAACAATACACAGAAAGTTCTTAATATAATAGGCAATTTTATATACAGTATTGCCCTCCCCAAAACCCGGAGCCAACATGTCATGAGCATCTAGTTAAATAAGCCAAAATAAAGTATAAAGATACAAAACTCGGAATCAAAGATAAATACAATAGGAAGGAAAAGCAGAGATGCTGCGAACGCTGAGCAGCTACCACTATATCCCCACGATCTGGCTCCGCTGCGATATATATATGAGCTAATGCTCGATCTCTGCTCCTAAATCTACACACAGAGGTGTAGGGATTAATGTGAGTACGCCAACTCAGTAGTAATGGAGATAAATCAGGTCTAAGTAGGAAGGAATCACATAAAATCAATGTCTGAATATACACAGCCTTACTTTCCAGTAGTATACATCAATATACGAAATCATCATGCCTACGAAATCAACTCCATAAAAGTTCTTAAAATGGTGCACGTTTTTAGTAACTTTAAAACAAAGATTTGGTATGCAATAAATGTAGTGAAGTAATAAGTAGTCCCTCGGGCAAAAACATGTTTCATGAACAGACCCTCGGGTATTTCCTCACAATCCCTCAGCACCTCACAATCACTCAGCACCTCAAAGTCACTCAAGCCTCTCAATCACTCAATCACTCGCACTCGGTGCGCCCACTGGGGGTGTGTACAGACTCTGGAGGGGCTGAGTTTCAAATAAAACAGTATGCACAATGATGCTGAGTAAAACCATCAACATGTAGTGAGGAAAACACCAGTAAAACACCCTCAAAGGGTCTAAACAGATCGGCACGAGGCCCCAAACATTGCTTATAGCCCAAATATTTCACAAACCTTTAGAACATAATTTAACATAAGGTTTTAATTAACTATGCAACTCATTAGTTGTCGCGGAGAGGACCTAGTCCAATCCAAAACTCAATACGTGCCACATACTCGTCTGGGGTTTCATACCCTCAGGACAAGATTTATGACCATTACTTACCTCTACCGGGCCACGACACTAGTCCGCTATGCCTTTGCCCCTAAAATTTGCTCCTGATTGCTCCGAATCTAGCCAAAAGCCAGTTAACATCATCAAAATATACTCATGGAACACAACCCAATCGAAAATCATCAAAATTAAACAAAATCTCGAAATTCGGCTAAACCCAAGCCCTGGAACCACATACTCAGAATCCGAAAATTTTTACGTCATTAGAACCCTCGTCCTCTCCCGATTCTAGACATACCAAGAACACCATAATCTGACAAAAATTGCCCACTTAAATCCTCAAAAGAAAAATCAATTCTTATGGACCCTTCTTCCCTAATCTTAACTAAATTTCCAGAAATTTTGTGGTTTAATCACTTAAGAATTGACATAGAATCATGTTATGAAGTTAAGAAATTTACCTCCAGATGATTTCCCTTGATTTCCCATCAATCCCCTCTCAAAAGCTCTCAAATTCGCATGCAACTTTGGATAAAATAAGAACCAATTTTCCATCCCAGCCATTTTCGCGCCTGCGATCATTTCTCCGCACCCGCGCATCGCAAGTGCGACAATCCCCTCACACCTGTGAACCTCTCCTTGCCCAGCCAATTCTCGCACCTGTGACTGCCCCTTCCGCACCTGCGACTACATTTTCGCAGGAGCAAAAACACCAGCAACTGCGCAGCAGATGGTTTCAAAACCCATTCCAACTTCCCGTCAACCATCTGAATCAATCCCGAGCCCCTCGGGGCCCCAACCAAATATGCCAACCTATCCCATAACATCATTCAAACTTATTCGAGCCTTCGGAACACCAAAAATAACACTAAAACACCAAATTCACATCAAATTCAAGCCTAAGAACTTTGAAACTTCAAAAATTCGCCAACTATGCCGAAACCAACCAAAACTCCTCTGATAAATCTAAAATTTTGCAGACATATCCAAAATGACATTACGGACCTGTTCCAACTTTCGAAACTCCGTTCCGACCTCGATAGCCTAATTTCCACTGCCGACTGGAAATCGCCAAAATCTAACTTTCGCCAATTCAGTCCTAATTCTACACCGGACATCACAAAAATATTCCGAACACATTCCTAAGTCTCAAATCACCTAACGAAGCTACTCGAGCCATAAAATCTGCATTCCGAGGTCATTTACAAATAAGTCAACTCTCAGTTGACTTTCTCAACTATTAGGCTACTTTAAAAAGGCTAAATGCCTAAATGCTCATTATAACCACTCCGGACCCAAACCAACTGACCCAATACATCAAAAATAAGAAAACGATACATAACAAATGCAGAAATAGGGGAAATGGGGTAAATCTCAGGGAACGACCGGTCGGGCCGTTACATCCTCCCCCTCTTAAACAAACGTTCGTCCTCAAACGGGTCTAGAACATACCTGGAGCCTCGAATAAGTGAGGATACATGTCCCGCATCTCCCGCTCGGTCTCCCTGGTGGCATCCTCCACCGGCTGCCCTCTCCAGTGAACCTTCACTGAAGCTATATCCTTGGACCTCAGCTTCCTCACCTGTCGACCCTAAATAGCCATTGGCTCTACCTCATATGACATATCACCCTCGAGCTGAACCGTGCTGAAGTCCAAAACATGGGAAGGGTCACCAATATACTTCTGAAGCATCAAAACATGGAATACTGGATGAATACTCGATAAATTGGGAAGCATAGCAAGCCTATAAGCCACCTCCCCAATCCTCTGAAGTACCTCAAATGGCCCAATGAACCTGGGACTCAGCTTCCCTCTCTTACCGAATCTCATAACACCCTTCATGGGTGACCCCTTCAACAACACCTTATCCCCAACCATGAAAGACACATCTCGGACCTTCCGATCCGCATAACTCTTCTGCCTAGACTGCGCTGTGCGAAGCCGCTCCTGAATCAACTTTGCCTTACTCAGAGCATCCTCAACCAAGTCTGTGCCCAATAGCCTAGCCTCGACCGACTTAAACCAACCAACCGGAGACCTACACCTCCTACCATACAAAGCCTCATACGGGGCCATCTGAATACTCGACTGATAGCTGTTATTATATGCAAACTCTTCTAGTGGCAGAAACTGATCCCATGAACCACCAAAGTCAATCACACCAGCACGCAACATGTCCTCAAAAATCTTAATGGTATGCTCCGACTGCCCGTCGGTCTGAGGATGAAACGTTGTGCTCAACTCAACCTAAGTACCCAACTCTCTCTACACGGCTCTCCAAAACTGAGATATTAAGTGAGTGCCTCTGTCGGAAATGATAGAAACTGGATCCCCATGCAAACGGACAATCTCCCTGATATAAATCTTAGCTAGCCTCTCCGATGAATACGTAGTACCAACAGGAATGAAGTGCGCAGACTTGGTCAGCTGATCCACAATAACCCATATAGCATCAAATCTCCTCGAAGTTTGTGGGAGCCCAACTACGAAGTCCATGGTGATCCGCTCCCACTTCCACTCCGGGATATCAACCTCTGAAGCAATCCACCAGGTCTCTGGTGCTCATACTTAACCTGCTGATAGTTGAAACACCGAGCAACAAACTCCACGACATCCTTCTTCATTCTCCTCCACCAATAATGATGCCTCAAATCTTGGTACATCTTCGCGGCACCCGAATGGATGGAATATCGCGAACTATGATCCTCTGCTAGAATCAACTCTCGAAGCCCATCTACATTAGGCACGCAAATCCGGCCCTTCATCCTCATGACCCCATCATCACCAATAACCACATCTCTGGCATCACCGCGACGTACCCTGTCCTGAAGAACAAGCAAATGTGGATCATCATATTGGCGTGCTCTAATCTGATCATGGAGAGACGACCTGGAGGCTACACAAGCCAACACCCTCGGAGGCTCTGATAAATCCAACCTCACCAAATGATCTGCTAAGGCATGAACATCAAGATCTAATGGCTGCTCTACTACTGGGAGGTAAGCTAAACTCCCCAAACTCTCTGCTCTGCGACTCAAGGCATCGGCCACTACATTGGCCTTCCCCATATGATATAAGATAGTGAGATCATTATCCTTAAGGTGCTCTAACCATCTCTTCTGACGCAAATTCAAGTCCTTCTGCCTTAACAGATACTGCAAGCTGTGGTGATCAGTGAAAATCTAACACTGCACTCCATACAAATAATGCCGCCAAATCTTCAAGGCATGGACAATGGCAGCTAACTCTAGATCGTGCACTGGATAGTTCTTCTCGTGCACCTTCAATTGTCTGGATGCGTAGGCAATCACCCTAATGTCCTGCATCAATACCGCTCCCAAGCCAACTCAAGAAGCATCACAATAGGCTGTGTAAGAACCCGAACCAGTAGGCAAAACTAATACTGGAGCTGTAGTCAATGCTGACATGAGCTTCTGAAAGCTCTCCTCACACTCATCAGTCCATCTGAATAGGGCACCTTTCTGGGTCAATCTGGTCAAAGGCGAAGCAATCGAAGAGAATCCCTTCAAAAAGCGACGGTAATATCCTGCCAAACTAAGGAAACTCCTAATGTAGCTGAGGACGGTCTGGGCCAACTCTGCACCGCCTCTATCTTCTTCGGATCAACTTGAATCCCCTCACTAGACACCACGTGCCCCAAGAAAGCTACCGATCCCAGCCAAAACTCACACTTGGAGAATTTCGCATAAAGCTTCTCCTCCCTCAATCTTTGCAACACAACTCTCAAATGTTGAGCATGCTCTTCCTGGCTACGAGAATAAACCAGAATGTCATCAATGAACACAACAACGAATGAATCAAGTCAAGGCTGAAACACGTTGTTCATCAATTACATGAATGCAGCTGGGCCATTGGTCAGCCCAAATGACATAACCAAGAACTCATAATGACCATACATGGTCCTGAAAGTAGTCTTCGGAATATCAAAATCCCGAATTCTCAATTGAAGGTAGCCAGATCTCAAATCAATCTTGGAAAAAACTTTGGCTCCCTGAAACTAGTCAAATAAATAATCAATACGGGGCAAGGGATATTGGTTCTTCACCGTAACCCTAGTCAACAGCCGATAATCAATACACATACGCATGGACGCATCCTTTTTCTTAACGAACAACACCGGTGCACCCCAAGGTGACACACTAGGACAAATGAACCCCTTATCCAGGAGCTACTGAAGCTGCTCCTTAAATTCCTATAGCTCTGCAGGTTCCATACGATATGGTGAAATAGAAATAGGCTGAGTGCCTGGCACCAGGTCAATTACCAAAATCAATATCCCTGTAAGGTGGCATGCCTGGCAGGTCTGCAGGAAACACATCCAGAAAATCACGGACCATAGGGACTGAATCAATAGCGGGAGTCTCACCTTCGATATCCCTCACAAAGGCCAAATAAGATAACCACCCCTTCTACACCATGCGCTGAGCCTTCAGGTGAGAAATCACCCTGCTAGGCATATACTTGGAAGAACCTCTCCACTCAATCCTCGGACACCCCGGCATATCTAAAATCACGGTCTTAGCGTGACAATCAAGAATAGCATGGCCCGGAGATAACCAATCCATTCCCAATATCACATAAAAATCGACCATGCTGAGCAACAGTATGTCCACTCGGGTCTCCAAACCCCCCAATAGATATAGTGCACGACCGATACACACGATCCACAACAACAGTATCGCCCACCGGAGTCGACACATGAACAGAGGTGACTAGATACTCACGGGGCGTATCTAGAAAACTGGCAAAAGATGAAGAAACGTAGGAATATGTGGAACCAAGGTCAAATAAAGCCAAGGCATCAAGGAAACAGACTGAAACAATACCTACAATCACGGCATCTGAGGCCATAGAATCCGGCCTGGCTGGAAATGCATACATACGAGCATGACCTCCCCCTGCTCGACCTCCCCTTCTAAGGCGGCCTCGGGGTGACTGACCGCCACCCCTGGCTGACTGGGCGGGCGGTGAAGTGACTGGAGCTGAAGTCGAGGGCTGGCCTCTCTGCTGAGAAGATCCACCGGAACAGCGGGGACACTGCCTCCACCCGTGCCCGAACTCTCCACACTCAAAACAACTACCCGGAGCTGGAGGCAGGAATTGATAGAAACCCCCATCACCTACACGACCACTGGAAGACTCCTGTATAGATGAACCCTGAACTGTAGGTGCTCGAGCTGCACTCCGAGCTAGGAGATCACCAAAAGAAGTACGGCCTAACTGAAACCCACGGGGACCTTGTCCCGATGATGCACCACTATAAGATGGGCGACCTGACTAAGGTGTCCTGAATGAACGGCCCCTACCCTGTTGAGACTATCCCCTGAAGTGAGCACCATTGGAACTGCCCAAATCATGAGGCCTCTTACCCTCCCTCTCCTCTCACTCCTTGCGGCGAATAGACTCGATGTCTCGAGCTATGTCAACAACCTGCTCAAATGAAGCACCCGATACTCTCTCTCGAGTCATAAACAACCGAAGCTGATAAGAAAGACCATCAACGAACCTCCTCACCCTTTCCATATCAGTAGGGATAATCTCAGAAGCATGCCTAGATAACTCGAAAAATCTCATCTCGTACTGAGTGACTGATAGCTCTCCCTGGCGCAGCTGCTCAAACTGCCTACACCGCTCCTCTCTGTGGGATTGAGGAACATACTTCTTCAAAAAGATCTCGGAGAACTACTGCCAGGTAAGAGGTGCTGAAACAACCGGTCTACACCTCTCGAAATACTCCCACCAAGTAAAGGCAGCACCCGCAAACTGAAAGGTAACAAACGAGACCCCACTGGTCTCCAGAATACCCGTGGTGCGCAGTATCCTCTGGCACCTATCTAGAAATCCCTAGGCAACCTCGCCCTCTGTACCACTGAAAGTAGGAGGCTAGAGTCTGCTGAATCTATCCAACCTGCGTTTCTCGTCCTTAGGCATAGCAGGGACAACATAATCCTGAACCGGAGCAGCTAGCTAAGTTGGGGCTGACCCCAGTGCCTGAATACCCTGTGCAGCCTGCTCAGGTGCCCGGGCAACTGGAGTCTGATTGCCTCCCCCGGCCTAAGCTTCGGTGGCAGAAGAAGACATGGAAACATCCTGAGCCAAACCGGTGCATACTGAATATATCTGAGACAGGGCCTCCTGAAGACCCGGAATAACCATAGGCATCGCTGGTGCCTGAGCCTGTCCCGCTGGGATACCATCGGCGGGAACCTGATCATGATCGGCAGGGGGATCCTGAGGTACTTCCCCGGCTGTTGCGCGGGTTGGCCCCCTACCTCTACCACTGCCTCGATCGTGGCCTCGACCCCTTGCTGGTCTAGCCAGTGACTTGTCACCCTGGTCGGTATGGCGTGTCCTCACCATCTGTGAGAGAACGAAACAACGTAAGTTCAGATTTCGAGAATCAATAGATCAGCACGAAAGAGTTCAGGAAAGATAAAATGTTTCCTAAAAGTTCGGCAGCCTCTCGAAGATAAGTATAGACGTCTCCATACCGATCTGCAAGACTCTACTAAACTTGCTCATGACCGTTGAGTCCTATGAAACCTAGAGCTCTGATACCAAGCTGCCACGACCCTAAATCTTAACTGGGATGGCGCCTATCGTGGAACTAGGCTAGCCGACTACCGCGTGTTCACAATTTCTTTTGAAAATGCCATTTAAGTTTCAAGCAATTCATAACAATATACAGAAAGTTCTTAATATAATAGGAAATTTCATATACAGTACTATCATCCCCAAAACCCGGAGCCAATATGTCCTGAGCATCTAGTTAAAAAATCCAAAATAAAGTATTACGATACAAAACTACGAATCAAAGATAAATACAATAGGAAGGGAAAGCAGCTACCTCTATATCCCCACGATCTGGCTCCGATGTGATATATATATGAGCTAATGCTCGATCTATGCTCCTGAATCTGCACACAGAGGTGCAGGGATTAATGTTAGTACGCCAACTCAGTAGTAATGGAGATAAATCCGGTCTAAGTATCAAGGAATCACATAAAATCAATGTCAGAATATACACAGCCTTACTTTCCAGTAGTATACATCAATATACAAAATCATCATGCCTTCGAAATCAACTTCATAAAAGTTCTTAAAATGATGCACATTTTTAGTAACTTTAAAACAAAGATTTGGTATGCAATGAATCTAGTGAAGTCATAAGTAGCCCCTCGGGCAAAAACATGTTTCATAAATAGCCCCTCGAGAATTTCCTCACAATCCCTCAGCACCTCACAATCACTCAGCACCTCAGAGTCACTTAAGCCTCCCAATCACTCAATCACACGCACTCAGTACGCTCACTGGGGGTGTGTACAGACTCTGGAGGGGCTCCTTAAGCCCAAGTACTAATATCTCAGCACCTCACCATTATTCTTGGCCCTTGGCCACACTCGGTGGAACCACTCGAAAAGCCCCTCGGGAAAAGTAATAGAACGGGGTACTCGACCCGAAAACATCATTTTAATGCTCATGTAGTGTAAATCAGGCTGAGTTTCAAATAAAATAGTATGCACAATGATGCTGAGTAAAACCATCAATAGGTAGTGAGGAAAACAGCAGTAAAACACCCTCAAAGGGTCTAAACAGATCGGCACGAGGCCCCAAACACGGCTTATAGCCCAAATATTTCACAAACCTTTAGAACATAATTTAACATAAGGTTTTGAGTAACTATGCAACTCATTAGTTGCCACGGAGAGGACCTAGTCAAATCCAAAAATCAGTACGCGCCACTTACTCGTCATCCGACATGTGCGCCTTTCTAAAAATCAATGGGAAAATATGTCGTCCGGGGTTCCATACCCTCAGGACAAGATTTAAGACCATTACTTACGTCTACCGGGCCACGACACTACTTCGCTATTCCTTTGCCCCTCAAATTGGCTCCCGATTGGACCGAATCTAGCCAAAAACTAGTTAACATCATCAAAATATACTCATGGAACACAACCCAATCGAAAATCATCAAAATCTCGAAATTCGGCTAAACCCAAGCCCTGGGACCACATCTCAGAATCCAAAAATTTTTACATCATTAGAACCCTTGTCCTATCCCTATTCTAGACATACCAAGAACACAATAATCTGACCAAAATTGCCCACTCAAATCCTCAAAAGAAAAATCAATGACCCTTCTTCCCTAATCTTAACTAAATTTCCAGAAATATTGTGGTTTAATCACTTAAGAATTGACATAGAATCATGTTATGAAGTTAAGAACTTTACCTCCAGATGATTTCCCTTGATTTCCCATCAATCCCCTCTCAAAAGCTCTCAAATTTGCATGCAACTTTGGATGAAATAAGAACCAATTTCGCATCCCAGCCTTTTAAATATTTTGTCTAGCCATTTTCGTGCCTACGATCATTTCTCTGCACCTGCAGCATCGCATGTGCGACAATCCCCTCGCACCTGCGAACCTCTCCTTACCAAGCCAATTCTCGCGCCTGCGGCTGCCCCTTCCGCACCTGCGTAATCGCACCTGCGACTCCATTTTCACAGGTGCGAAAACACCAGCATCAGCATAGCAGATGGTTTCAAAACCCATTCCAACTTCCTGTCAACCATCCGAATCAATCCCGAGCCCCTTGGGGCCCCAACCAAATGAGCCAACCTATCCCATAATATCATTCAAACTTAGTTGAGCCTTCGGAACACCAAAAACAACACTAAAACACCAAATTCACATCAAATTCAATCCTAAGAACTTCGAAGCTTCAAAAATTCACCAACTACGCCGGAACCAACCAAAACTCCTCTGATAAATCTGAAATTTTGCAGACATATCCAAAATGACATTACGGACCTGTTCCAATTTTCGAAACTCCGTTCCGACCTAGATAGCCTAATTTCTACTGCCGACTGGAAATCGCCAAAAATGAACTTTCGCCAATTCAAGCCTAATTCTACACCGGACATCACAAAAAAATTTCGAACACACTCCTAAGTCCCAAATCACCTAACAAAGTTGCTCGAGCAATAAAATCTACATTCCGAGGTCATTTACCAATAAGTCAACTTTCAGTTCACTTTCTCAAGTATTAGGCTACTTTAAAAAGGCTAAATGCCTAATATCTCATTATAACCACTCCGGACCCAAACCAACTGACCCAATACATCAAAAATAAGAAAGAGATACATAACAAATGCAGAAATAGGGGAAATAGTGTAAATCTCACGGAACGACCGATCGGGTCGTTACACTAGGGATATAACTAACTCCTAGGTGAGTATCTAACTGGGTCTAAAATCTTGGATAGACTTGTGAATTATGGGCACGTGACATAACCTTATACTAAATTACTTACTCAATACCTCTCGGTAGTTTGAGTGACTTTGCCTGAATTGGATTTCTCAAGCCCAATTAGGTGTTTCAACAAAGCAAATGAAATGGCTCAAGTCGGGTACCACTATCTCTAGTCTCTATCTTTTAAGCGGGGCTATCAATCTTTTGAGTTCATCCAAATTCCTTGTTAGCCTATTTTACCTATACTTAGGTCATCACTCTCAAGAATAACCCTAGTCAAAAAGGCATGAATTAGTGTTTGCAACAACTAATTCAGAAAATTAAGCATGAAATAAACTAAAACTCACACACCCAATCACAAATTCATCCTAAAAATAGAAGAACCATTAGTTACCCACACTAGGGTTGGGTCACAACCCTAGCTTAAGGGTCTAGCTAATCATATTCATGGAAGAAATTAAGATAGAAGATGAATAAAATCTAAGAATAATGATGGAATCTAAGTTAAAATTACTCAAAATGGTAAAGGTACACTATTCACGAGCTTCCTAAAATCTTTAATGACCTAAAATGAGAAAAAGAAGTATTTATACAAGGCTGAAAATACTGGAAAAAATTTCCCCTACGGAGATTCCGATGCCAGCGAAATTCTAGACGTCCCTGCGAAATGACTTTCGCGGCCGCAAAATAATGAGTGTGGATCGCATTTCTGAATCAGCTGCTTCTCTAAACCTCCATTCCGCTCCCAGCAGAATACTGAATGCTACAGTAGAGTATGAAAGCGCGCTAGCAAAATTTCACCGCTGACCGTACTATTGTTAAGGACCCATGTTGGCAACTCTCTCAAGTTTGATTTTCGCTCCCAGCAGATTAATGAACACTGCATCGGCCAGGAAAATACTGGCGTGGTCAACGGTCCCCAAAGCCCCCAAATCATATCTCTCTAAAGATTGATTCATTGCAGCGAACAGAATTCTGCTACAGAAGACTGGCTTCCACTACAGCGAAATAATAGCGCTCTCAACGCTTTTACTGGGTTTCTGGACTGTGCGAGTTTAGCTCCTGTTTGAGTTATCTTTAGATGTTCTCTCCAATTTAACTCAAATCCTTTAATTTAAGCACCTTGCTTTAGTTTTCGGGAGTACCTTAGTGCAATTTTTCCTCAAAACCTAAGAAAATGAGAGTAAGTAGTAGGTAAAAATCCCTAGTTATCAACTCCCCGAAACTTAAGTCTTTGCTTATCCTCAAACAAGGTAACACACACCTCTGCAAGAAAAAGATAAAGTATTTTAGTTGTTCAAATATGACTTCATCAAGCTTGAATTGAGACTAACAATTACCCTCAACACAAATGCATTATTGACAACATTATGTAATGCTTTCTTAGTTCACTTGGTCTAATGTGACACCAAAGCTTCAAGAGTTGACTCAATTCATCAAACAACTTTGCGTTCTCACCTAAGTCAATGTGGATCCCACACTCTTTCTCCTATACTCTCCATGAGCTCATCTCACCATATAGAATGTGCTCTCATAATATGGATTATCAAGAAGTGCGCTCTTCACTCTCGAAAGAATTCCATAAGTCCGGCTTTAAGTACCATAGGCTTGACCCTCCTGTAAATCACCACTAATGTAAGCTCACCCAACTTGAGATCCTATAGGGCTTTAACGGGATGTAATGAAAGTTTTTTGGATCAAAATCGGACATGATGAACTAGGATAGAACATCTTTCCTTAAGCACTCAATTTTCACATTTTGGCTCATGTTTTTCTTGACTCTTTGAGTCATTTTCTCTTCCTTAAGGGACTTCAAGAGACTCATTGTCGCTCTTTATTTTACTTGAGCCTCACTTTTCTCCTTTTTTTCCTATCATACCAAGCGTTTTCAACGTTTCTTTATTGAATCCTTTCAACCCTTACTTTTCTTTTTGACTTGTTTTGCTTTTCAACCTTTTATTGGCCTTTCCTTTTACGACAACTCCTTTCATCACTATAAACTTCCTCGTGTATCCCCCAAACTTATGATTTTGACTATTATTCATCATGAGTGCTCAAGGAAAGAATCGGTGCCAAGAGAGGGGTCATTAGAGAACGGATGAAGCTTTGTAATGTGGTTTTTGAACAAATAGGCTTAGGCTCAAAAGGGGTTGACTAAGGATATTATCATGGTAGGCTATGGAAGTCTTTAATTTCAATAGGGAATCAAGGAGAGCATATGATCATTTCACAAGTGGAGCTAACTTATGATTTTGCCTCGAAAAACACTTGGGGCAAGTTCTATACTTTTAGGCAGGGCACTCGGGATATGCAATTCAAACCTCACCTATCAAGCCTCGGGATCATTAAAGAGAATAGATTCGAGGGCCCATGACAACCTCAGTTTAGATTGAAGACTCACATATGGCTATAGACACCACTTGAAGAAAGTTTTAGTCAACTCAAGACTCTAAGGGTCACAATTAGAATTAAACGCGTTTGTAACTTGTCTCTAACCATGAGTTCAAAGGTAAATATGTTGGTGCCAAGTGAAGCTTATTCGAGTCACATTTATTAAATACTACCAAAACAAGGGAAAATAAAAACAAAACGAAAAATGGACTCAATCCCTTAAGAAGGACATCACACTGTCCGTCGTAGGAAGAGCCACCCGGTTCACAAAATTTCCACCCTTGGGAGGAACCGTGGCCTTAAGAAAACCAAGGGCTTATTGATAACAACTCAATCCCTTAAGAAGGTCGTCACACCGTCCGTCGTAAAGAAGATCCACCCAGTTCACACAATTTCCACCCTTGGAAAGAACAGTGGCCTTAAGAAAACTAAGACGAAGTAAAGAAGAAGCTATAAATTCAAAAGGAAGCTACTAAACGAAATAAGAGGCTAAACTATAAAGGAAAATACTAAATAATTTATAAATTACGAATACGACAAGTAAAAATGAATATGTACAATATGGGATTAAGACGAATATACATCAAAAGGGAAAAGAATATATACATGAGAAAGGAAACTTAATATATACATACAAAGGAAAAACAAACCAAAAGTATGGAAATGCAAATAAAGAAAAGAAAAATAGTATCAGAAGTTATTACAACCCAAAATATGTCAAACTGTTTGAATCACCAAATCATCAATAAAGGACACCCCCTCCAATAAAGATTAGCATTGCCCTCAATGCTAAATGCACAAAAATATAGAAAAGAGAAAGGGTGAGAGAGTAAAAGAGAACTTCCTAGGATGCCTCAGTCTGCATGGGGTTTGGGTCAGCTGTAAAAGAAGGCTCAGTGGTAATGGCTAGAGAAGGGTCCTATGGCTATGAAGAGGCCTCTCCCGCTGGATCCTCGAGCTGGATCTCCATGTCATCAGTCTGCGGAATGAATCCTCTCCGAATTAGGGCTGAGGTAATCTCCTACTCCTGAACCTGTGTTGCATAATCTGCAGGTACGGGCTCTCCTATCAATGGATCAAGGGGAATGTCCCCCGCTTCCTTGAGCTTTACCACCTCCTTCTTCAGATCATCTTGAGTCTTCTTCATCTCCACCTGACTCTTCTTCATTTTCTTCACAGCTTTCCCCAAAGATTGAATCTCCTTCCCATGCTTGTCCAGGGTCTCCATAATCTTCTTCTGGTCATCAACCAAGCTCCTCAAGGCCTCCTCTAGTGTTGGAGGTAACTGAAACTGTTCTGGAGTTGACTAAGCTGCAACGGTAGTAGAAAGATTAGTGAGCTTAGAAGAAGCTACCTGCATCCAGTTGTTGATACCAGCTTGTGTCTGTGACACCCTCAAAGCATTCTGGGGGTATGTGGAGGAGGTAGGCACTGAGACTGGAATGGCAATGGAAGGACTTGAGGATGACTCCGGGATGGCAGCAGCAGTGGGCCCCTCAACACCAGTGGACCCCTCGGCAGCAGTGGAAGGCTCAACGGCAATAGAAGTCCCAGGAGCAGTAGAGGTGGTGGCCTTTACTTTGGCTTTGCGGTTGTCTGGGCCCTTCAAGCTATACCAGGAGAATGGTGACTTTGGCTTCACCGTCACATTAAAGTCCCTCCCCTCAACTCACATGTCCTGAAATTACATAGTGAGGAAGTTGGGGAAAGAATAAGAGCTCTCATTCTTCTGGACTATCCTGTAAATAACCAGTTCAATGATATTCTCGACGTTGATCGGGATCCCATCCATAATTTCTCCCCCGATAAGAGCACGTGAGAGGGGCATGTCACTGTCGTGTTAGATGGGATCTATCCGGCTACACACAAATGTCGCCCAAACTTTATCCTCAAAGCTTAGTGTGTTCCTGAAAATAGTGGCCCCTAGGATCAACCATGTCGGAGTAGTCCCGGGGATAGCAATAACAGAAGCCAGCCATGGACGAGACAAATCCCCCAAATCCTCTTTCTCTTGGTAGCGAGTCTCATCCTCATTATCAAAACCAACATAGTTGTTGAGTGCATCTCCATTGAAAAAAATCTTCTTGTTTCGAACCTGGGCAAGATATGTGCCCTTTTTTATATGGGCTACACTGGCATAGAATTCCTTCACTACATATTTATTGACATCCTGGACACTGCTGGTGAAGAATTCCCACCCCACCCTTTCATTAAATTGTCTTTTGACATTCGAGTTGTGGGGTAGAAGGTCCCTCTCAACGAATGGCCTCTCTAGAACAAGTGATCTCTGAGGCCACCACTCTCTGAACTTGTGCTAGGTCGTTTCAGAGACAAACCGATCCTTCCACACTGATGGATTCCTAGTTTGAAGTGTTCTCCCTGCCTCTGCTTGAGTGTCACCACCCCTGCCATCATCCGATGTACCATCAGAACTCTTAAGGTTGATTGAGGCAGGTGCGGTGGAATGAGCTGCCACAACGGTCTCCTGAGTCGGTGAGAAGTCACTAGATCCCAGGCTGTCAGAAGAAGCTGATATAGTAGGCTCGTTGACAAGACACCTAGGTTGGGACAACGTCTCTACCATGGCTGCACCACTGCTCCACTCTGAGGTCTCCCGTGAGGGGAAATATTCACTGGATTCCGATGGGTCGGGAGTAGGTCTCATGAGTGTTCTCTTCTTTCCTATAACCTTTTTCCAGGCTAGGGGTGCTTCCGGTTGTTTACCCCTACCACGACCCCTAGAAGAATCACCCCTTCCGAGTTACTTGTCGGAGGAACCTCGTGATATAATCATTGTCTGTAAACATGTCAACGAATTAGTACATGGTATACAGTTACTCAATTGAAGCACAAAGGTAGATGTTGCATAGAATCAGAATAGTTCCACAAAGGGGGAATCAGACTACACCCTTCTCTGAAGTTTCAAATCGTTGTCCGCGGAAAAGTGTCCGCTACAGCGAAAATTATCATTCAAAAATATCGGTCTCAAATTATTCCGCTGTCAGCAGATTATTGGTCCGCTGTAGCGGAATTCAAAAATGAAGCTCACTAACAGTTACTTTTCAAAACTAGGGTTTTGACAATCTCACAAAATTGGATTTTGAAGTACATGAAATTGAGAACCCTATGTCCTATTAGGCAAGAAGAAATCACTACCCAATAATTATTACCAACTTGGTGACACATGTTTAAGAATTAGGTCTCTAATAACTTCAATTTAGAAAAGGAAATTAAGAAGAACAAACCAAAAGATGAAAAATCTACAACTAAAATTAAAGATTATGAACATACCACTGTTAGATGATGATGTAGGATGTTAATGTGTGGGAAGAGTAAAGCTTAGATGCACAGTGAACATGATGAAAAGTAACAAAGGTGCTCTAAGATGCAGATGAGTGAAAATGGTAGAATAAGGGGGGCCCTCTATATTTATACTTGAAAACTAGGACCCCACCGACTTACCATGTGCGGCAGCGGAATTTTACCGCTGACCGCAATTTTTCATTATTGAAGAGATGATCTTGCATGATTTCCGTTGTCAGCAGAATTTTGTCCACGGTAGCAAAACCCAACCACTTTCAGCGAAATTTTGTCCGCTGCAGCGGACTCAAACTTAAGAGAGTCTTTTTTTGGGCATCTCCAGCCTGCGTCCTCGGATATTTTAAGCTCCAGTGAAATTGGATTCGCTGGCCGCAGAATTTTGAATGCGGCAGCGTTTTCACCACTTAGCCCATTTTCCAGAATGGTTCCTGCACTGCATCCACCAAATCCTACACCAACTTCACAAACATGTTAGTTCAAGAAAAATCTAATCTAAGGAAATGAAACAAAGAGAAAAGAAAACACTTGGGTTGCCTCCCAAGAAGCGCATGATATAACGTCGCGGCACGATGCAAGTTACCATGATCAAGTGAATTTCAACAAAGCCACCACATGGGTATCCTCAAATTTTCCCAAGTAGTGTTTTACCCCATGCCCATTCACACGAAAAATTTCACCATTCTTGTTCTTTAGATCAAGGGCACCAAAGGGTGTAACCAATACAACCTCGAATGGACCACTCCACTTTGATTTGAGTTTTCCTGGAAAGAGATGAAGCCTCGAGTTGAAGAGTAATACCAAGTCGCCCCCTTTGAATTCCCGGTTCTTAGCATAATTTTCATGCAAATACTTCATTTTCTCCTTATACAAAGAAGAGCTTGCATAGTCATGGAATCTAAACTCATCAAGCTCATTAAGGTGATCAACACGAAGATTTGCAGCAGTGTCCCAATCCAAATTTAACTTCTTCAAAGCCCAAAGTTCTTTGTGCTCCAACTCGACCGGTAGGTGACATGCCTTAACATACACCAACCGATATGGTGACACACCAATCGTGGTCTTGAAGGCAGTCCTATATGACCAAAGTGCATCATCAAGCTTTCTAGACCAATCGGTCCTATTTGCATTCACGGTCTTGGACAAAATGTTCTTTATTTCCCGATTTGAGACTTCAACTTTCCCACTAGCTTGAGGATGGTAAGGAGTGGATACTTTTTGATTTACCCCACACTTGGCAAGCAACGTACCAAAAGCCCGATTACAAAAATGAGATCCCCTGTCACTTATGATAGCCCGAGGTGTCCCAAATCGTGCGAATATATTTTTCTTGAGAAAACCAACTACACTTCGGGCTTCGTTATTGGAAAAAGCCACAGCCTCGACCCATTTTGAAACATAATCCACATCCATGAGAATGAAGATATTACGACACAAGATAACAAAAGGGTCGATTGAGTCAATGCCCCACAGATCAAATATATCAACCTCAAGGATCATTATGAGGGGAATTATCTATACATTTGGGGTTTCTTTTTAGGACTATCTTCTTTTCCTTCATTGTTATTAACTTGTGTGAGAAATTATAGGTACAACCATGGAGGCGAACAATGATCTAAAAAATGTGTTTTTGGGGGATGTGGACGACGAGGATGAGCAAGTTGAGTAGGAACTCTTAAATCGTAAGACAATCGAAGAGATTGGGTTCCTCATTACAATGTAACCCTTCCACCCCCACCTCTACTACGAGCACTCCACAATGGATATTGCCCAACGAAGGTTATGCTAGTGCAATAGTCCCTCCCCGTATTAGGGTGGAAAATATCCAAATAACCTATATGATGCTTACTTTGCTTGAGCAACGGGGTTTCTTCACCAGTGATCCAACACAAAATGCTATAAACATTTGAAGGTGTTTGTGGACACTTGTTGGGGGAGCACGCAAACAAATGTCTCCGAGGATGCATTGAGGCTAAGGCTTTTTCCCTTCTCTCTACTGGGGAAAGCTTTAGATTGGTTGGAACGATTGTCGAACCATTAATTCACACTTGGGATTTGGAGGAAAAGTTCATTCCTAAGTTTTTCTCTCCCGTACACATGGGTACACTTCGAGATAAGATCTTTGCATTCAAGCGAGAGCCGAATGAACCACTACAAGAGATATGGGAGCGCTATAGAATAATGGTTAAGGAATGTTCCAACAATGATATGACGGAAAATATAATTCAACAAAACTTCTATCGTGGGATTAAACCAACCAACCAATGTGTAGTGAATCATCTAGCATTTGGGAACTTTATGACTACGCCTTATGTTGAGGCGCGTGAGATTTTGGATGAGATGGTGGATACGTCGTCGGCTTGATAATCCCGGGCCAATGTTCCACAAGGTGACACTAGTATGATCCACCTTCACAAAGTATTTAAAGGCCATGGGAAAGCCATTGTCGAATTGACAACTACCATGACTCAACTAGAAAAGGACCAACTAAATCAAGTGCAAACTCCTAAGAAAGTCAATGCTATGGAAGGAGTGAACAATGATGGTGAACAAGAGGAGGACCAAGGGTCCACAAGTGCAAAATAGAGAGGAGAAATATGTGCAAGAAAATGGTATTTTTATCAAGATGATTTCTATAATGAACAAGAATAAGAAGTGCAATATGTGAATAATTTTCAAGGGCAAAAAAAAAACTTCCAAGGCCTAAGGCAACAACAATTACGACCACAAAAATAATCAAGGAAATTGGAATTCTAGCAATCAAGGAAACTAGAGTGGAGGAAAAAATCAAGGGAATTGGAATAACGACAACAATCAAGTAAATTGGAGTAGAAACAATCAAGGGAATTAGGGAGGTATCAATCAAGGCAACCGGGGGTCGGGTTTCAAAGGCCCCAATGTACCAACAACCAAGCAACCCACCTTCTTATCTTTCACATGGTTCGAGTTATTCAAACAATGATATAGTGCATATTGAAAATATTTTCAAACAAATGATGGAAAATAATGTCAATTCAGATGCCCAATTTGCTTCACACAACACATCAACCTGCAACCTCGAGGTTCAAATGGGGAAAATCTCTCAAACTTAAAATTCTCGTCCTTAGGGGGAACTACCAAGTGAAACAGTAGTAAACACAAAGAGTGGTAACAACACGGGCATGTTATGGAGGTTATCACAAACAGCGAAAGAGGCAAGAATGCACCCACCTCAAGTAGAAGGAAACTTGTTGATGATGATCAGGTGATACAAGAAGAAGAGATCCCGAACAATGTGGTACCACCTACTGATGAAGTTCGAATTGAAATTGATGATAGTATGGAAGAGACTCAAGAGGAGGTGAACCCGTCTAGGGAACACATTATTAACATAAAGGATCCGGTAGTGCAAAAGGCTAAGGCACCGTTGCCTATGATTCCACCTCCATACCTTCAAAGACTTGCCAAGAAAAATGGTGAGAATCAATTCAAGAAGTTCATTCAAATGATGAAGATTCTCTTAATCAATGTTCCATTAGTTGAAGATTTGGAACAAATGCCCGGTTATGAAAAGTTTATGAAGGATCTCGTGACGAAGAAGCGGTCGATGAATTTTGAAATGATCAAAGTCAATTATCAAGTGAGTGCAATTGTGCGTTCAATGGATCCTAAGTTGCATAATCCCGATGCTTTCATGATTCCTTGTACAATTGGAAGTGCCAAGTTCGCTAAAGCTCTTTGTGATCTTGGGGAATGTATCAATTCTATGCCCTAATCAGTTTTTAAGGCCTTGGGAATAGGGAAACCAAGATCCTCCTCTATGAGATTGCATATGGCTGATCGTACCGTGAAGAGACCTTTTGGAGTGATTGAAGATGTCTTGATTCGTGTTGGTAAATTTATTCTTCCGACGGATTTTGTCATTCTAGATTGTAAAGTTGATTATGAGGTTCCTATGATTCTTGGAAGACCTTTCCTTGCTACGGGGAAGGATCTTTGAGATGTTCAAGCAGGGGAACTAACCTTCGGGGTGGGTCATGAAAAAGATGTATTCCATGTGTGTAAGTCCATGCATAAACCAAATAGCAACGAGGTGTGCTCTTTTATGGACTTGGTGGCCTATGTTATTGTTAATGATACAAGTTCCAGAATCAATGTTGGTGATATGCGTGAGTCCGTCTTGATCAAATTTGAAGATGACGAGATGGATAGCTTCATGGAATGTGTGAACTCCTTGCAAGGAATGGGGTCGTACAAGTATGCACCTCGAAACTATCTTTGGATCTTGAAAATAGGACAACTCCTCCCACAAAGCCTTCCATTGAAGAGCCTCCTACCTTGGAGTTGAAGCCATTGCTTCCACAACTTCGGTATGAATTTCTTGTCCCTTGTTCTACTTTACCGGTTATTATTTCCTCTTGTTTCACTAACGTGCAGGTAGAATTTACATTGGTTGTGCTACATAAGAGGAAGCAGGCTATTGGGTGGACATTGGCAGATAGTCGGGGGATAAGCCACACATTTTTCATGCACAAGATCAACTTGGAAGAAGGAACCAAACCATCTATTTAACATCAAAGGAGACTCAATGAGGCTATGCAATAAGTTGTCAAAAATGATATTATCAAGTGGTTGGATGTCAGGGTTGTCTACCCAATTTCCGATAGTTTGTGGAATTCTCTAATTCAATGTTTCTCGAAGAAAGGGGGCATGACGGTGGTCACCAATGACAAAAATGAGTTGATTCCTACAATAACTGTGACCGTTTGGAGAGTGTGTATGGAATACCGCAAGATCAACAAAGTCACTAGGAAGGATCATTTTCCACTTTCTTTCTTAGATCAAATGCTTGATAGATTGGCCGGTCATTCTTTCTATTGCTTTATTGATGGGTACTATGGCTACAACCAAATTCTCATTGCTCTGTAGGATCAAGAGAAAACAACTTTTACATATCCCTATGGTACTTTGCTTTCCAGCGGATGCCATTTGGTTTGTGCAATGCACCGACAACTTTTGAAAGGTGTATGATGGATATTTTCATGGACATGGTGGAGGAATACCATGAATTTTTCATGGATGACTTCTCAGTGGTTGGATATTCTTTTGATGATTGTCTTGAAAAATTGGACAAAGTGTTGGCTAGATGTGAAGAAACAAATTTGATGCTCAATTAGGAAAATACCATTTCATGGTCGATGAATGTATTTTCCTTGGCCAAAAATTCTCAAGGAATGGAATTGAAGTTGACAAAGAAAAGATTGAGGTGATTTCTAAGCTTCCACCCCCAACTTCGATGAAGGGTGTGCGGCGTTTCCTAGGCCACGCAAGTTTTTACCGGTGCTTCATCAAAGACTTCTCTAAGGTGGTGAAACTGTTGTGCAAGCTTCTTGATAAGGATGCTAATTTTCATCTCAGTGATCATTGTATGAGCGCTTTTGAATTGTTAAAGATCAAGTTGACAACTACTCCCATCATCACTGCTCTAAATTGGAGCGTTCCTTTTGAACTCATGTGTGATGTAAGTGACCTAGCGGTTGGGGCTTTTTTGGGAAAACTCATCAATAAGATTTTTCATACGAACTACTATGCTAGTAAGACCACGAATAGTGTTCAAGTCAATGAGGTGATGAAAAAGTGGTATTCCATGTGTGCAAGTCCATGCGGCAACCAAATAGCAACGATGTGTGTTCTTTTGTGGACATGGTGACCGATTTTATTGTTGATGAAAAAAGTGCTACAATCAATTTTGGTGATATGTTGGATGCCGTCTTTCTCAACTATGATGGTGACGAGATGTATGGATTCATGGAAAGTGTGAATTCTTTGCAAGGAATGGGGCCATACAACTATGCACCCTAAAATTGTCCTTGGATCTTGAAAATAGGAAAACTCCTCCTACAAAGCCTTCTATTGAAAAACCTCCTACCTTGTAGTTGAAACCATTGCCTCCACATATTCGGTATGAATTTCTTGTTCCTTGTTCTGCTTTACCGGTTATTCTGTCCTCTTGTTTGACTAACAAGTAGGTAGATTCTACATTAGCAGTGCTACAAAAGAGGAAGAAGGCTATTGGGTAGACCTTGGCAGATATTTGGGGGATAAGACCCGCCTATTGCATGCACAAGATCAAGTTTGATGATGGTGCCAAACCATATATTGAACATCAAAGAAGACTCAATGAGGCTATTCAAGAAGTTTTCAAGAAAGAGATAATCAACTAGTTGAATGTCGGGGTTGTCTACCCCATCTCTCATAGTTCACAGACTTCTCCGGTTCAATGTTTCCCAAAGAAGGGGGCATTACGGTGGTCACCAATGAAAAAAATGAGTCGATTCCTACTAGAACAATGACCGATTGGAGGGTGTGTATGGACTATCGCTAGCTAAAAAAAGTCACAAGGAAGGATCACTTTCCACTTTCGTTCTTAGATCAAATGCTCGATAGATTGGCCATCGTACTTTCTATTGCTTTCTTGATGGGTACTCGGGATACATCCAAATTCTCATTACCCGGAAGATCAAGAAAAACAACCTTTACATGTCCCTATGGTACATTTTCTTTCAAGCAGATTCCATTTGATTTGTGCGATGCACCGACGAATTTTCAACGGCGTATGATGGCTATTTTCATGGACATGGTGGAGGATTACCTTGAAGTTTTCATGGATGACTTCTCGGTGGTTGGAGAATTTTTTGATGATTTCCTTGCAAATTTGGACAAAGTATTAGCTAGATATGAAGAAACCCACTTGGTACTCAATTGGAAGAAATGTCATTTTATTGTTGAGGAAGGTATTTTCTTTGGACAAAAAATCTCAAGGAGTGGAATTAAAGTTGACAAAGCAAAGATTGAGGTGATTTCTATGCTTCCACTCCCAACTTCGGCGAAAGGTGTGCGGAGTTTCTTAGGCCACGCAAGTTTTTACCGACGCTTCATCAAAGACTTCTCTAAGGTGGTGAAACCGTTGTGCAAGCTTCTTAATAAGGATGCTAAGTTTAATTTCAATGATGATTTTATGAGAGATTTTGAATTGTTGAAGCTCAAGTTGACAACTACTCCCATCATCACCACTCCAAATTGGAGTGTGCCTTTTAAACTTTTGTGTGATGCAAGTGACCTAGCAGTTGGGGCTGTTTTGGGGCAACTCATCAACAAAAATTTTCATCTGGTCTACTATGATAGTAAGACCATGAATAGTGCCCAAGTCAGCTATACCTTTAAGTAGAAAGGGCTCCTCTCTATTTTGTTTACAATTGAGAAGTTCTGCCCATACTTGATGGGTGCAAAAGTGATTGTGCACACGGATCATGCGGGGCTTCATTATATTATGAGAAAAAATAACTCCAAAGCTCGGTTGATGAGATGGATGCTCTTGTTGCAAGAATTTGATATCGAGGGGAGTTCTCATGATGGCCTTGAAATCAATGACTCATTCCCGATGAGCAACTCTTGGCAATTTCAATGAAAAAGGCCCCATGGTTCGCGGATTTAGAAAATTTTCTTGTGTGTGGAATTATTCCGAGTGATTTCTCTTCAAGACAAAGGAAGAATATCAAACGGTATTTTGAATATTATTATTGGGATGAACCATACCTTTTCTAGATTTGTACGCATAGGGTTATTAGAAGATGTGTACCGAAAGAAGAGCAAGGTAAATTCTTGGGGCTTGTCATTCTTCTCCATATGGTGGTCATCACGGTGGAGTAAGAACAACGGCCAAAGTGCTTAGTTGTGGAGTCTATTGGCCTACTCTTTACAAAGATGCTAGTGAGTTAGTGAAAAGATGTGATGAATGTCAACGAGCCGGTGGAATCTCAAAGAAAAATGAAATGCCTCTCACAACAATTTTGGAGATTGATATTTTCGACGTGTGGGGTATTGACTTCGTGGGTTATTTTGTGAGTTCTTGTGGAAACACCTACATCTGGGTCGTCGTGGATTATGTGTCCAAATGGGTTGAGGTCTTTGCTTCTCCTAACAATGAGGCGAGAAGTGTGGCGGCTTTCCTAAAGAATAATATTTTCACAAATTTTGGTACTCCACGTGCAATTATAAGCGATGGGAGGTCACATTTTTGTAACAAGGCTTTCGACACTTTACTTAGCAAGTATGGTGTTACTCACAAAGCCACGACTCCCTATCACCCACAAGATTTTGGGCAAGTGGAAGTCTCTAACTGCGAGATAAAGAGTCTTGTACAAAACGGTGAATGCTAATCGAACGGATTAGTCCAAGAAGCTTGATGATGCATTATAGGCTTATCAGACGGCTTACAGAATACCTATCGGAATATCGCCATACCGGTTGGTGTTCGAGAGAGCTTTTCATCTTTAGGTGGAACTAGAGCACAAGGCCATGTGGGCTCTAAAGAAGTTGAATCTTGATTGAGATGTAGTCATTAAATTGAGGGTTGCACATTTGAATAAACTGATGAGTTCTGGTACTATGCTTATGCGAGTTCGCGCTTGTATAAAGAAAAGATGAAAAATCTTCATGACAAATACATTTAGAACAAAGAGTTCAAGGTGGAAGATCTTGTATTTTTGTTTAACTCAAGGTTGAGGATGTTTTCCGGAAAGCTAAAATCCAAGTGGAGTGGTCCTAAGTCAATTCTTGATGCTCAAATGTCACATTAGAACTATATGTGCATGAATATTTGACTTGTCACCTTGTTGATAATTCATGAGTAGTGTGGGTAATTAATGGTCCCAACTGATGTGTGACTAGCTCACCTTTGACTCGCTACAATGACCTTTAACACTAGGAGGTGGGAACTAATTTATTTGCTTGAGGACATGAAAAGACTTAAGTTTGGGGGAGTTGATAAGTGGGAATTTTGACTACTTATTAGCACCATTTTGCTTTGTTTTAGTCCAAAAGTATTGATTTATGTTCTTGAAACTAATGAAAGTGTGCAAATTGTAGGAATATTGGAAGTCTGGTCTCCCATGATGAAATCCTACTCAAAAAGGAGTGTTGCAAATCACAAGGCAAGAAAGAGTGTAGAACTAAAGAAGTGCAATCCGGAGAAGAAAGTGTGGACCGTAGAATTCCATCTGCGAAAGCAAATCAAGTGACAAAGCCCAACAGGAATTTGGCAAATATGCAGTCGTAGAACAAGGTATACACTGACAAATGATTCAATATTCAGAGAGAATGCAAAAGACCAAGTCTTTAAGCCTTGCTAAAGTGTGGACCGCACAAGAATCCTGTGGCCGCAGAAGAGACTTCGCAGCCGCAATCTAGAATTGTGCGGCTGCAGAATCCAAGATCTTCCAAACTGAAGAAATACGCGGAGCACACATGGATTTGTGCGGCCGCAGAACCTCTGGAGTGGCATTTTTGTCAGCAAATTTTGGGCCACTATAGATAGTCGAGTTTCACATTTTTAGGTCAAGTTTCGAAGTTTGAGCTGCTTTAGCTGTTACATTTTGCTATTTTAGGAAGTTTGTCACTATTTTAATGTTTAAATATTATATTTTATCATTTTAATCTTAGATTATGAGTTTAATCAGCATTTCATCTTAATTTTCTTCACTTCTCACTATGAGTAGCTAGATTCTTACTAGGGTTGTGACCCAACCCTAATGTGTAAACCTTATGGGTATTTAATTTAAAGCTTGTTTCTGGGTGTTGATTATTTAGCTTAGTTTATGCTTCAATTTTAGAATTAGTTGTTTCAAACATTTATTCATGCCTTATTGACTTAGTCTCTACTTAAGTAAGAGGGACCTAGTCTAGGATAACTTAGCTAACAAGGAATTGGGCTAATCGAGGGTTTGATTAGCCTAATTAAAGAGTTCAAACTAGAGATAGTGAGAACCCTGCTTGAGCTCATATCAACTATTTTGTTTGATATCCATTTGGACTTGAGAAAACAAAATTGGGCAAAATCACTCTTTAACCGAGAGGTATTAAGCAAGCAACATAGAGTTGAGAGCTATAATACACCCGAGTCAAAAAAAAAAGTATTAACGTATTTAACTCATTAGGAAAATAAATAGGTTATCGTCACATCCCTAGACTTTTTAATTATTTGGAAAAACACCAAAAACACTAATTCGCTTCTCGTTTCTTTTCTTAGAATATAATTGCTAGAGTAAAATTAGAATTAGAACTCAAAACCTTTTGTGAAAGTGAAATTTAGTTATTCCTTTTGATTTCGTCTAGTGTATACTCCTAGCACCCCTAGTAAATCCCTATGGAAATCGACCCCTACTCTTGTTGGGTACTATTCCTCGAACGACCGTTTCCACTCACTATTGAGTGCAGATTGGACGTGGATCCTATTACACCACAAACAAGCCTATGGTAAACCTTGGGTGGAACGTGACTTTTATTTTTGAGAATAAGTTAATTCTTCATAATCTGAGTCCCTATTTGTTCTTGAATATAATGAGTTAGAGATTACTCCCTATTGTTTGTTGTGAGGGGTACATGACTTGCGAGAGAAAGGTAATGTTTTTGGACTCTAGATTAGAGTAATTGAGCAGGTTTTGAAATAATAATTAGTAATTTTGAGTCGAGTCTTGAGATTGGGATGTTACAGTAGGGATCTTAATCTATTTTAGATATTTTTGGCATGACGAGTTAGGAGATTTAGTTAAAAAGGTCGTCCCTATTTGAAGTGTAGTTTGATTGCTTGAGGACGAGCAATTATCTAAGTGTGGAGTATTGATTGTAGGCTAGAAATATAGGTTTTTGGATACATTGTACATATTATTTACTAATCTTTAGTTGTGACTGAGCTTCAATGTGAATATTTTATACTCATTAAGTGATTTTCGTTTTGGGTGTAATTGTGAGCTATGACATGTTTTTTGAGCTAAAACAGATAATTTGAAGCTTTGAAATCTCAGTAGAAGCCCAAGGAATCAACTGGGATCATGTTTGGGGTTCGAGGACCAAGTCTGGGTGATAAAAATTTGAAAAACAATTGAGTAGCATGGAAATTTGCACAAATGTGCTGCATGGCACGCTGCGGCAGTGCAACTGTTGTTGTTTCAAAAAAAAAAACAAAGTCTCTGATAAAGTGAAGTACCGCAGTGCAAGGCGCGGTGCACCTATATAATTTTCGTTCCAACTTTTCCTACTTCGGTTCGGAGAGGTTTTATATAGACCCCTTCTTATGGGTATAAGTACACCAAAAAATATAATTTTACGGGAACATTTGACCTACAGATATTTGAGAGAGTGTTGGACGCTTCAAGGCATAAGATTTCATTATTCTTCGCTAATTCAATACGTGAGTTTGGATTGTTAGGTTGGATTTATGTTTTTTATGTTCTTAAACTTATTTGTGATGACTTTCTCCATGAATATGAAGTAGTTTACCTTAGAGTTTGACATGGTTGATGACTTGATTATTATTTATGGAAGAGAATCAAGTATGAAGAAGGTAGAATCTTATTGGATGGTGGGCTTATTCATTGGAGATGGCAGACCTACTTACATTGCCTCTTGAATGAGGAAGGGGATATGAGCATTGTACTAGGTTATTTGGAACTCTCCGGGAGTCGTTGTGACTTTGGGTATTGTAGGCAGATTAGAGTTGATGAAGTTGAGGGGGTTATTCGTAAGATGAGCAGGGGCAAAGCGATCGGGCCGGATGAAATCCAGTGGAGTTTTGGAAGAGTGCGGGAAAGGCAATCTTGGAGTGTCTCACTAGGTTATTTAATGTTATTTTTAGAACGAAGAAAAATCCCAAAGAGTGGATGTGGAGAACGATGGTTCCTGTATACAACAACAAGGGTGATATCCAAAATAGAGATAACTATCGGGGTATCAAGCTGCTTAGGCATACTATCAAAGTCTGGGAGAGAGTGGTAGAGCTAAGGGTGAGGAGGTGTATGTCTATTTCCAAGAACTAGTTTGGGTTTATGCCGGAGCGTTCCACTAAAAAAGTCATCCACCTTGTTAGGGATTGATGGAGCAGTACAGGGAGAGAAAGAAGGATTTTGATATGGTGTTCCCTCGACTTAGAAAAGCCATAAGATAATGTTCTGAGGGAGGTTTTGTTGATATGTTTTAAGGCTAGAGGTTTACATGTTACCTACATTAGGTTGATTAAGAACATGTATGATGGAGTAAAGACCCAAGTGAGAACGGTAGGTGAGGACTCGGACCATTTTATGATTATGATGGGGTTGCATCAGGGGTCAGCACTCAGCCTTTTTTTGTTTGTTCTAGTGATGGACGTACTGACGTGCCACATCCAAAGGGAGGTACCATGGTGCATGATATTTGCAGATGATATTTTATTGATTGACGAGATGCAAGACGGTGTGAACACGCAGTTAGATGTATGGAGGCAGACCCTGGAATCTAAAGGTTTCAAGTTGAGCAGAACCAAGACAAAATACTTGGAGTGTAAGTTCAGTGGCGAGACTCAAAATTGGGAAGGGGAGGTGAGTCTAGGCGCACAGGTCATCCCTAGTACAGGGAGTTTTATGTACCTTGGATATATTATTCAGGGGGGATGGGGAGATTGATGAAGATGTCACACATCGTATTGGGGTGGAATGGATGAAATGGAGACTCGCTTCCGGTGTTTTATGCGACAAGAAGGTGCCACCGAAACTTAAGGGTAAGTTCTACAGAGTGGTGGTCAAACAAATGATGTTGTATGGGGCTGAGTGTTGTCTAGTCAAGATCGCTCATGTCCAGAAAATAAAGGTAGCAGAGATGAGGATGTTGAGAGGGATATGCGGGCACACCAGGTTAGATAGGATCATAAGTGAGGTTATTTGCGACAAGATGGGTGTGGCCCCTATTGAGGACAAAATGCGGGAAGCGCGACTTAGGTAGTTTGGTTATGTGAGGAGAAGGACCGCAGAAGCCCCGGTGAGGAGGTGTGAGAGGTTGACATTGGAGGGCCTACGGAGAGGTAGAGGTAGGCCAAAGAAGAGGTGGGGAGGGGTGATTAGGCAAGACATGGCGCAGCTTCAGCTGATTAAGGACATGGCCCTTAATAGGAAGGTATGAAGGTTGAGGATTAGGGTAGTAGAGTCGGTAGTATATAGTGTACATAACATTAGTATTGACGCGTAGTCTCGCTTTCTATTGATAGTAAGTTTTTATGACTAACTGTTTTTTTCTTTCATTGTTGATCACCTTATTATCTTGTTATTTTTATTCTTCTTTTTATAGGTTTTTGGTACTGTCCCTTGTTGTCTATATTTTCATTAATGAGGTGCTTATGCTCTCCTGAGCCGAGGGTCTATTGGAAAGATACTCTCTATCCTCACAAGGTAGGGGTAAGGTATGCATACACACTACCTCCCCAGACCCAACGGTGTGGGATAATATTGGATATGTTGTTGTTGTTGTTGTTGGACTTGATTATTCTTTCATTGCTTGATTTATTGGAAGAGCTTTAAATCTATTAGTGATTTTATTCATTATCGTCTTTAATCGGAAGAGGAACATAATATTAAATTTTGTTGCAATGCATGCCTTAAATTACTTTGGTGTTTCTTTAAAGTAATCGAAATAGTTTTGTGATCTACCGTTTGAATTAAGATTCAGAAATTTTCGTAAGAAGTTTCTCTTAGACAATTCTTACTAGTAGATTCAAGTTTTACTACACTTCATATTAGCTTATTTGAACGGTTTAGATTTAATAATGAGAGGAATATGGATCAGAATAATAAGTTAAAAACATGTTGAATTCTCGATAACCAACATAATATTAACAGTAAAATTTAAAAGTGTCAAATCTAGAATAGCAGTTTTGCACCTATCATGTCACGACTTATTTCTCCCGCGGATAGCAATCCAATATTGTTAATCTCTGTTCCCCATGATCAATTGTCACTTGCTTTAATTTAGTAGTTAATCTTAGTTCTTAATCATTTCAAATCAAAGTGTTAATCATCTTGGACCGCGTTTAACTAGAAATTAGTTGAACGATATTTAAATTCAACTCATGTGAAAATAATAATTTTACTGTATTATCTTTGACTAGAGGGCATTAATTTTTCAGTTGTATTTTGCGCTTATAGCCAAATTAAACAAAGTAATTAATCCAACTATTCAGATTAACTTCTTGTGTGGTCGGCATTTGTTGGTTGATCGTGCGCTTTCATGATTGATTCCTAGTTGTTTCCTTAAGATACGGCATGGCATATGTGGAGATGAGAGTTTCTTTAGATCCTAGGATTTTATTGATAAAACTAAGTTAATGATATATCCTTGAACATGAAAAAGCTTAATTTGCTTTAAATCTTAACAACTATGAATCTTAAAAACTAAGGGTTCGAACCTTTTCTGCATAGGTTCAGATTTGTTCCATTTTTTGCTACTTTTTGAAAACAAAAGAAGGTGGCGAGTATTGAACCTAACCTCTTAAAAGTGTAAGACAAATAAAACAATGAACTAAAGATAGATATGTCACTTGAGATGAAAACAAAACTGCTAGTTTCTGAGAATGAATTATTTCAACCAACTCAAAATGCTAATTCTGAAAAAGTACCCAGCTTCCTCCGCAAGATTGCCATTTTTTCAAATTATTCTGTGTTTTCTTTTTATTATGATATTCATAAAATTTATTCTATTTAAATTCGACACCGCATATAAAAAATTCTGCGATTATTTTCTCCAACATAAATCACATCAAAGTATATTCTAAAATACTTTAAGATGACGATGTTGCTTTAATTTCTTTTTAAAAAATAAGTACATTAAAGGGAACCACTTTTCCATGTAGAGTGAAAGAGAGTCTTTCATCTAAAATAAAATAAAATATAGTCTGTTTTTTCATCTGAGTGGATTATTCTTTTTTAATGAAGTTCAAAAAATGAGAGATATTTTATTTAGACCAAAGATCATTGTCCTTCCAACTTATGAAAACATCAAGAATGGATGTTTTTAACTACTATATTTCTTAATTATAAATCAATTACATCAAGTAAAGGACTTTTAATGATTAGACAACTTGCAGTTTATTACTCCTGATAAACTCGGGTGCAGATTGCTCCAATATATTTAAGTCCAGTAATGTTCACTTGTCAATTGGCTTATTGCCACCTGTCCAGTTAAAATCAAACGTCTTGGATTACTCCAAGCTTTGGGATACTTGAAATAACTAATAAGGCAGATAAATATAAAAAGAAAATTGCTAACCATAGTTAAAGTTGCGGTAGTCTTCAACGCCTCTACAGCTGTCAAACAACGAAAAGAAAGTAGCAATTTAACATATATCCTTTATATTATTTTATTTTCCAATAATATATATCCCGTATACTTGCGAATACCAAAAGGTAAATGTAAAACTCCATAAATTCAGAAGAAGTGTGGATAGAGGTCAATCCAAGATTTGATAGTTACGGATGTCACTCCTTTTAATGTAAATTGACTATGGTGAAGAGATTGAATTTAGATGTAAATTTAGTCGGTTCGATCCATTTTTATTGATTCGGTTAGCGTTCGGTTATTTTGAATTAATTCAATCCAATTTAAAAAAAAAATTATACATAAATAAATATGTGATTACAAGATCAAATAAGTTATGTCCAGTTCAGTTCCAATTCGGTTTAATTCTCTAGATTCAAATTCGATTAATGTGATTAAAAATTATAACAAATTTTTTTTTTAAATTATGAAATACACTTCAATCTACATATAGCTAGATTAATATTATGTCTTCGATGCATCACGCTAAATTTTTCTAAAACTAATAAATAACAGTAGATGGATAAAAAAGAGGAAATGATTAAAATTACATTCAAATAAATATGAAGATCTAGACAAAGAAAAAGGAAACAAATACACAATTTAAATAAATAATAAAAATGGGATTGTACAAAAAGAGTGAACAACAAAGGTGAAAAAATTAAAAGAATTTAACACCAGGAACATAAAGAAAAGCAAGGGAAGGGAAAAGGATAACAAGAGACAATTAAGACAACCACGTAGAGACTCTCGATCCTTGGCCCTTTCAATGGGATTTAGTGCTTTAACCATGGCACCTGCAATCATTTGTGACTTGGGGTGCCACCGGTTATATATGTTTTATATTTTGAGAAAAATATCAGTATATATATAAGATTTTACTCGAGCGATCAGGTAGCGTACCACCCCCAATCCCCTACATAGATCTTCGCTGACTGTGGGCATGTTAAATAAGTATTAATATTATATTTTAGACATATGAAGTCCTATCGGAATAAGTATGTGTGGAAATAGTCATGTGGAATCAAGACGGAGAGTGAGGTGCATAAGATTCGATAAAATTCACTAAGTTTATGAAAGGTGTGTCTTTCAGCCCGATTTCATGGATTTATGTTAGGAATTGGAGACAACTCAAAACATTGAAGTTATAGCCCTTTAAAATAGATTTTCAACGATATATTATGAAGTCTGAAAGGATCTCTGTGCAAAACGTTATGTGTGTTTTAGTGGAAAATATGAAGTATCTGTGCCTAGGTGCGCGCCTGGATGGTCCAGTGCACGGCTGCGCACTTGTGACAGTGCTACTTGATGAGTTATATTCTGTTTTGATGATTTAACAAACTTTTATGTGAAGGACCAGGTTGAGGACCTAGTGTATACACACCATCACAAGTCATCTATATATCCAGGAATTCCGGATCATACAGTGTTGAATGAGGACGGACATGCTAAGGGACCTGATCCCTCATCGGACTCACAGATTAAAGCACAGGTCAACTTGACAGCTGTAAAAAGCTGTGACAGAAAAGGTGACTGCCTGCTACTGTTCATGCTATAGCAACATTGCAGCAGTCACTTCCTAGTGGTTGAGCCGTGTACCTCCAAGATTTTGGACATCCTTCTTCGAATGCGTAATGTTTGATAATATCTTGAAGCAAGAAAAACAACATACTCAGTTGAGCAATTACTAAGAATATTCAAGCATTAAGTGCTCTCAAGCATTAAAGACTCAAGGGCTTCAAGAGCATGAAGACAACTCTACTAAGACCTCACACGTGGTCATCAAGTAATGTTATAGTTGAGTTGTAATCTTGTATCTTGTTTTCATTGAATCCTACTAAGCTTTGTAGAAACAACTAGTTAGGAACCTTTTAATCTTCCATCTTCCAAATTGTGTGTGACTAAAGCTAGTCATGAGTCCAAGTCTTTGTAGTTAGTGACAAAGTGGCTTGTAAGAAATATTACAAGTTAGAGTGTTGAAGTCTTTGTAAGAAAGTCATTACAAAGTGGATTGTAATAGTTTAGATTACAAGTTAGTAAAGTTGAAATCCTACAAGTGTAGGTCATGGTTTTTGTCCCTTTGAGTGGGATTTTTCCACGTAAAAATCCTTTGCCTCTTTACTCGTCTTTCTAGCATTTAATTATGTGGGAACTAGTAGAGGACCTGGTCACTCTATTGTTTGGTGGATGTTAATAAACCTTCAATTGGTATCAGAGCGGGTTCTTTCTAAAAGGTTAACACCTAGAAAGGATCTCTAATGGCTTCTCCACCCAACTTTGAAGAAGGACAATCAACCTATAGAACCCCAAGATTCACCGACCAATACTATGGTTGGTGGAAAACGAGAATGCATTACTTCATCATGGCTGAATACTCCGAGCTTTGGGACATCATTTGTGATGGACCTCATGTTCCATTAAAAAAGGTTGGAGAAGCAAGTCCTTTAATACCAAAAACCAGAGGAATAAGATGAGGCAGACCGAAAAGCTGTGGAAAAGAATTTTTCGCACAAACAAAATTCTCGTCAGTGGCATTGGACCTGATGAATACAATAGGATCTCTGATTGTCAGTCAGCCAAGGAGATCTGGGATGCCCTGCAGACGGCTCATGAAGGAACAACACAAGTAAAGTAGTCCAAGATAGACATGCTCACTACGGAATATGAACTGTTCAAGATGAGGGAAGATGACTCTATACAAGACATGCATACCAGGTTCACCTATATCATCAATGAACTTCATTCTCTAGGTGAAGTTATTCCCAGGAACAAACTTGTGCGAAAGATCTTAAGTGTTTTGCCGAGTTCTTGGGAAAGAAAAGTCAATGTTATCAGGGAGGCAAAATATCTGCAGACCTTAACAATGGATGGGTTGATGGAAATATGAGGACATATGAGATGAAAAAGAAAAAGGACAATGAAAGAAGGGAGCCGAAGAAAGAACCTGGTTCTTCAAGTGGAAAAATATGAGTCGAGTGAAGAAGATCATGACATGGCCTATATCACCAAGAGATTCCAAAAAATGGTGCGAAGGAACGGTGGGATACCAAGAAGAGGCAGCTCAAGCAAGCCCGTGAATCATGATCTATGTCATAAATGGGGCAAACCTAGACACTTCAAAAAATAATACCCGCTCTTGAAACAGGACAGCTACAAATACAACACTGACAAGGTTGCAAAGAGGAACGAGGTTCCTAAAAAGAGATTCAGTAGAAAAAGTGCAGCTGACAATGTTGTGAGACAAGCTCTTGCTGCTTGGGGAGATTCATCCAGTGAGTCAGACAAGGAACCTCAAGCAGAAAACAGTTCCATGATGACAGTATAAAATAAGGCAAAGGAGTACGACTCATTGTTTGTCCTCATGGCTCTATCTGATAAAGGAGAAGAAGATGACTCGGAAGAGGTAGACTTCAAGGATGTTCCGAGAAATCTGAAATCCTACTCTCCTAAAAAATTGTTGTCCTTATTTATGCATACTATACCTTAGTTGAAGATAAGGACCTCTTGACCATTGAACTAGGAGAGGTAGAACAAACTAGAGATGACTTACTGATGGTAGTTGTGAACCTAAAGGACACCGTAGGCAATCTTGAAAAAGAAAAGAGTAGTGAAAATAGTGCTGCAATGAGGGATGAGTTAAAAAGAAAGGCTGAAAGTTCAGTTCTTGATAACACTAGGCTAAATGAGAAAATTAATACTGTAGAGCGGGAAAGAAATATGTCTAGAGGAAACTATCAAGAAACTTGAACTAGAACCTGGTCCACCAAGTGGTGAAAAAGGAAAAGAAATTGCTAGTGAAAAATATGTCAAGCTGGAGAAGGATTTGAATGAAGCAAAAGCTTATCTGTGTAGTGAGTTAGAGAAAAACAAAGAGCTACAGGTTGAACTAAGTAGAGTAAAATCTGATATTAAGAAGGCCTTGAATTGGACATGGTCGTCAGATGCTGTCACCACCATGTACTTTAACAATAGTGCAAATAGGCAGGGAATTGGATTTTCAAAGGAGAAAACTCTTTATAATCCACACAGCAAATACATCACACTCCCTGATAATTGGCTTTGTACCCATTGTGGGAACAATGGAAACTACAAGGAAAGCTGTCCAGCCAGGGACCAATCAATCCAGAAAAATGAAATGTTTGCAGGCAGGAGAAAGCCTGAGTAGGGACCAGGTCCCAGCAAAAAACACAAAATCCTGCCATCATGGATTAGAAAAGTTCTCATTCACCCATTTCCAAATTACAAGGGACCCAAAGGTGTTTGGGTTCCTAAATCTGACCATTGATTTGTGTGCGCAGAGATCAGTGAGGGAAAGCGGGCTACAATGGATTATGGACAGTGGATGCTCAAAGCATATGACTGGAAATACCATGGATTTTCTCTCATTGAAGGCCCTGGAAGGAGGGGATGTGTCCTTTGGAAATGGGAAGAAGGGTTACATCCTAGGCATAGGAAGAGTTGGAAGATCTCTGGAACACTCAATTGAAAATGTATACTATGTCGATGGCTTGAAATATAGTTTCTTGAGTGTTTCACAAATTTGTGATAAAGGAAACAAGGTGGAATTCTTGTCAAAAACATGCACAGTTACTAGTTTAGTAACTGGAGAGGTGGTGTTGATAGCTAAGAGATACAAAAATATCTATGTTGCTGCTTTCAAATCTTTGGAAGCAGGTGAGTTGAACTGCCTAAAGGCAGTTGAAGATGATGCTGAGCTTTGGCACAAAAGACTGGGACATGCCAGCTTCTCTCTGTTGAACAAGGTGATAAAGAAGGACCTTGTTCGTGGTCTGCCAAATTCAAAGTTCAAAGATCACAAAGTATGTGATGCATGTGCAAGAGGGAAACATGTGAAATCATCTTTTAAACCAAAGAAAGATGTTAGCACATCCAAAACTCTTGAACTCATCCACATGGATCTATGTTGACCAATGAGAATTCCAAGTAGGGGTGGAAAGAAATACATCTTTGTGATTGTAGATGACTACTCTAGATTCACTTGGACATTATTCCTTCGTTCGAAATATGAAACATTTGAGGTATTTGTGGCCTTTGTCAAGAAAATTCAAGTGAAGATGAACATGAAAGTGGCATACATTAGGTATGATCATAGAACGGAGTTTGATAATACAAGTTTTGATGAATTCTGGAATGAAAATGGAATCACACACAATTTTTCAGCTCCAAGGACTCCCCAACAAAATGGTGTTGTGGAACGAAAGAACAGGACTCTGGAGGAAATGGATTGAACAATGGTAATAGACAACGGGATTGCCAAAAACTTCTGGGTTGAGGCAATCAATACTTCCTGCTACCTGGTGAACAGGTGCATGATCAGGTCCTTTCTGAACAAGACCCCATATGAACTGCTAAATGGAAGAAAGCAAAAGGTAACTCATCTAAGGGCTTTTGGCTGCAAATGTTATGTTTTAAATAACGGGAAGGATTAGCTGGGGAAGTTCGATGCCAAGAGTGATAAAGGAGTTTTTCTGGGCTATTTCTCTCAAAGCAAGGCGTAAAAAGTGTATAACAAAAAGACTCAATGTGTGGAGGAGAGTGTTCATGTACTCTTCAATGAAACTCCCTTCTCAAAAAGGACAACAATGGTGATGATCAAGACAACGAACCACTCTTGGTTCCAAGTAAAATATCTGATGTGTTTAATTGCAAGGCTGATATGATGAGTAAAACAAAGGAGACAGTGGAAGACAATTCAACCTCTTCCTCAGAAGCTCGGGAGGAACCTGGTACCCCTATCTCTCCCACAGAAGATGAGGAAAGAGTTGGAGATGCAGTGGAAAGTACTCAGGTTGCAGAACAGGAGTCATAGGGAAGCCCAACCAACACACCAAGCACTTCCACTAATCAGCTTCAAGTTCCAATTTGGAAACATAAAAGCTCTCACCCCCTTGATAGCATAATTACCCCTCTTGATTCCGGAATCCAAACCTGATCAAAAACTAGAAACTCCCTAGCCTTCTCAACCTTCTTGTCCCAAATTGAACCAAAGAATATCAAGGAAGCCCTAAATGATGCTTATTGGATCGTGGAAATGCAAGAAGAACTTCATCAATTTGAGAGAAACAAAGTGTGGCATCTGGTACCTCGTCCCTCAAACAGAACCATCATAGGGACTAGGTGGGTGTTCAGGAACAAGCTGGATGAAAACGGGAAAACAACCAGGAACAAAGCCAGGCTGGTAGTCCAAGGCTACAATCAAGAAGAAGGGATTGATTATGATGAAACATTTGCTCCACTTTCTCGTATGGAAGCCATTCAAATTCTTATCGCATTTGCATCTCATATGGAATTCACTTTGTTCCAAATGGATGTGAAAAGTGCATTCTTGAATGGTTATCTCAAGGAAGAAGTGTATGTCAAGCAACCCCCTGGGTTTGAAAATCAAATCCACCCAGAACATGCGTTCAAACTCGACAAGGCCTTGTATGGATTGAGGCAAGCTCTCAGAGCTTGGTATGAGCGGTTGTCAAAGTTTCTTAGAGACAATGGGTTCACAAGAGGAAAGCTAGACAACACTCTCTTCCTGAAGAAACGAGGAACGAAACTTCTCATTATCCAAGTCTATATCGATGATATTATCTTTGGAGCTACTGCAGATTCTTTGTGCAAGGAGTTTTCAACCATGTATAGAGGGATCATTGGATCACTTCTCTACCTCACACCTAGAGGACCAGATATAGTTTTCAGTGTAGGACTATGTACAAGATTTCAATCCAATCCCAAGGAGTCACATCTGAAAGCAGCTAAGAGGATCCTGCACTACCTCAAAGGCACACATGACCTGATCCTTTACTATCCTTCAGGTGACAATTCTAATCTTGTTGATTATGCTGACGCTAACTATGCAGGTTATCGGGTAGATAGGAAAAACACTTAAGGGATGGCTCATTTTCTTGGATCACGCTTAATCTCATGGGGAACAAGAAAGCAGAACTCGGTGGCATTATCCACAACTAAAACTGAATATGTTGCAGATGCCTCTTGTTGTACTCAACTGCTGTGGATCAAACAACAATTGGAGGATTTTGGTGTTTTCATTGAAAGCATTCCACTCCTATGTGACAACACAAGTGCACTCAATATGGATAAAAATCTTGTTCAACACAAAAGAACCAAGCACATTGATGTGAGACATCACTTTATCATAGACAATGTTGAAAAGGGTCATATCAGCATGAGGTTTTGTTGCACTGAAGATCAAATTGCAGAAATCTTCACCAAAGCACTTGGAAGAGAACACTTTGAGAAGAACAGACTGGCTCTGGGCATGCTGAGACCTAATTAGGAACTTGGTTCTCCTATGGCTTTGAATGTCTTACTCGGGTTAAGATGCTAAGGTGTTTTCCTAATAAAGTCTAACTCACTTCAATACTGTTGCAGGTAGACACACATGGTGATTACAGAATTTAATGAAGTGGCACTATAGACCATGGAAGGACTGAGGTTTCTTTTTTCAAAATAAAACATGTATGAGACCTGGTTCCTATACGCCAGGTTAGTGATTATATGTTTTCTCTCCCTCTTTCTCGAAAAGTAACTACATTGATTACTTCTGCCACTATTCTCTCCCCCTCTCCACCTTTTCAGAAACACATCAATCACTGATGTCCCTCCATCTTTCAATACCCCTACACGTTTTCCAACTCTTCAAACCGTCACTTGGACCAGTTTCCCTTCTCTTCCTCTTTACATAACTCCTCTCTTCTCATCATTTCACTCACCCCCACTTCTCTGAACCCAAAAGCTTCCTTCTCACCTACTTATTTCCCTCATTGCTCACTGTGATTAACAATGGTGTCTCAAGATGAAATCATCCCCTCCTCCATTGCTACCAACCTCAACATCACCCCCTGATGAGGGCCATGTTTCCTCACCATCCAAGGAAACCCACTATGCTCCCAATCCATCTCAGGAAACCCTCTCTACTCCCCTAGTACTAGAATCATCTCATAAAACCTTAGTCCCTGAAGCTTCTCCTCCTCAATCGAAACCATCTCCATCCTCGCCAAAAACCCTAACCCCTACAGTCGCCACTCCACCTCCATCTCCCTCTGTACCACTGTCTGAACCACTCATCCCTGAAACCTCTCCCACATCTGAAGCCTCAGAGGAGGATCCTATTCAGTACATTAACTCCGCCTCTCTCACCTCTCAAACTCCCATGTAATCTCCTGACAAAGAGGCCGCCGAAAACATCATTGCCATCTCCTCGGAAAAAACCTCTGAAAGTCCTTGCACTCTTCCTGCGACTCAAGAAGCCTCTTTGTATGTCTCTGAGGATGTTGGCACCATGGTCCCTTTCGAGTCTACTCAGCATGATACTCCACCCTCAAAAACTAGTGAGGGGCCTGGTTCACCATCCTCTCAGTCTCCAAATGAGCCAATATTCTACACTCCCCCTCTCGAGTCTGTTCCTCCTCTCTATGCTCCTATGAATGACGAGGATGAAGATTATATGGTGCTTAGTGCAAGATTTAAAATTCATCATGTGGTCATCATTTCCACTCTCACTGTGAAGCGTCCCTCTACTAGACTCCAAAAGAAAGAGGTTGTGGATCAAGCTCTTGAGAAAAGCAAGAAGTGTAACAAGCCAAAAAGGAGGCGTCTGATAAAGGATGGTAAGATTGCAGTGGATAAAAATATTCCAGTTGTGGAGATTGAAGAGGAACCTAATGAGGAACCTAGTTCCTTAGTAGAAAGAAAGAAGGTTGTGGCTAGGAAGAGTGTGAAGCCATCACCCTTGAATTTTAAGGAAAAAGTGAAGAAGAAAGATGTTGGAAAAGTTAGTGGACAGAAATCTGCCAGTTCTAAGGAAATATCAGTCAAAGTGTCAGGAAAACGTAAGCGAGAGGAAGAAGAAGAACCGGCAGGGGAACCTGGTTCTGTGTAGGCTGCTACGTGGAGAGAAAATGTTAAGCGGAAAGCGGTGTTGTTGGGGTGTACCATTGACCCTGGTATCCTTGATATGCCAGGCATGAGTCAATTCATGGCTATGATTGAGTTTCAGAAGTGGGACCATCTTTTGAATGTTAGTGGAGCCAAAAGCTATGAGGGTGTTGTACGGGAGTTCTATGGTACCTTCATCTCCCCTGCTGAGTTCCATGCGTGTGTGTTGGTGGAAGGTGTGGATATCGCTCTCCTGGGAGAAATTCTGGGCGTTTCATCTTCAGTCGATCCAAAGAAGGATGCATGCATCAACACCTTTCGAAAAATCATCTCCAAACCTGGGTCTGTTCAGCATGGGGACCGGGTACATAAGAAGGCAATGTTGCCTGTCTACCAACTTCTCTTTGAGTTGGTAAACAAAGTTCTTCTCCCCCGGCCTGAAAGACGATCTGTTGCATCCAGGGCTAACCTTATTATGATGGAGGCACTCGACAACTTCACTCTTGTCAACCTACCAGATCTAATGATCAATCACATGAACAAAGTTGTATCCCTCAAGGATGGTAATCATGGTCTTCCCTATGGTTTTTTGCTTACCAGGATCTTCAAGTTCTTCAAAGTACCCCTCAGTAATCCTCAGGTTGGAACCCGCAAATAGAGCTTCACCAAGATCACACTTGAGGAGTGTGAATGCATTGAGAAGGGGGGGCAATAATTCTACGATCTCGCATATGATCACTGCACTGAATGCTGTCCAAGACACGATCAGGAGGCTGAAAGCTCAAATAGCTCTTATGGAGGTGTCAGACCATTCTAATAAGGGACCTGGTTCTTCTAGTTCCACTGATGAAGCAGTGTCCCGCCTGACCATGGAGAATGAAGAATTGAAACTTCAAGTGGATAATCTGAAGAAAAGGCTTCTTCAGGAACAGTCCTCTGCGAATGCTCGCATGGACCTGTTCATTGCATTGTCGCTGCCTCTACCTCTAAGCCCTCCTCCTCTTATTGCTCCCTGGGATTCCTCTCTCATCCGTTCTATTTATGATGTGGTTGGTTGTTATTAATGTTGTTCTTTTTTTTTTCTTTTTTTTTTGGATTGGATAACATGTGACTGCTCCTATATTGAAAAATCCAAATGAAGTCTTCTGCTTTCGAGCAAAGACTTCTACAATGTTTTTAAGTTTTTTCTATCAATGAAATCAGTCCTTTTGTTTTCTATCTGTTGCTTTCTGAATTTTATTCTGTCTTCTACCATGATTGTGTGCACACAAGGGGCATGCGTTAACTTTAATGGACTACCTTGACTATTTATGATGCCAAAATGGGGAAGTTAAGAGGAATAATTGGGAACTCTGACCAACATACTCAGTTGAGAAATTACTAAGAATATTGAAGCATTAAGTGCTCTCAAGCATTAAATACTCAAGGGCTTCAAGAGCATGAAGACAACTCCACTAAGACCTCACACGTGGTCATCAAGTAATGTTAATGTCCTTAGTTGAGTTGTAATCTTGTATCTTGTTTTCATTGTATCCTACTAAGCTTTATAGAAGCAACTAGTTAGGAACCTTTTAATCTTTCATCTTCCAAAATTGTGTGTGATTAAAGCTAGTCATGAGTCAAAGTCTTTGTAACTAGTTAGTGACAAAGTGGCTTGTAAGAAGTATTACAAGTTAGAGTGTTGAAGTCTTTGCAAGAAAGTCATTACAAAATGACTTGTAATAGTTTATATTAAAAGTTAGTAAAGTTGAAATCCTATAAGTGAAGGTCGTGATTTTTGTCCCCTTGAGTGTGATTTTTTCACGTAAAAATCCTTTGTCTCTTTACTCGTCTTTCTATTTAATTCTGTGGGAACTAGTACAGGACCTGGTCACTCTACTATTTGGTGGACGCTAAGAAACCTTCACTACTGCCCTGCTTCATCCTCATACCCCAAACACAAAAGTTTTCTCTATAAAGGGAAACTTTGTAAAACTAACTCCTCAAAGGTCTCCACAATCCAAGGTAAGTTCTAATGGTGATTCTAAGTTAATTTGAATTCCCCAATACCTTAGCAACATAGGCAAACCCTCCAAATCATTAGATATTTGATCGAGATATTATTGTTGAGAGAAAACCCTAGAACTCGAATTCAAGAGGATTTAATGTCAAAAGATAATATCTTCACCCTCTAATTGATTATAGCATTGATTTAACGATTATAGACTCTAATTTCATGAGATATGTGTTGATGTGTTTTATATAAAAGCATGAATGATTATAGATTTGGATTGTTGGTTGTTGATTATTGATTAAGGGTGTTGTGTATTTTATGGGTAATTAAGAATGATGTTGATTATAACAATTTGAGATTTTAGAATTTATCTTGGAGCTAAAGAATGTGTTGTTGGGTGTAGAAACATCGTTAATGAGGGTTATGAGGCTTTACGCCCATAAAGTGTTTGATGAAATGTCTAAGTCATGAAAACATGAATATTATTTGAAATATGGAATCCCTTTGGCTTGTATTGGTATAGATTAAGTTGAAAGGGTTGGCGAACATTGTATTACGCTCAATAGTAGGAAGTTAAGGTATGTGAGGCTAACTCTCTATGTTTGGGAATGTTAATGATTCTCCCTACACTACGTTTCTTTTACGATGTTATTAGTTTTCTTAGAAATATAGTTACGATTAGTTCCCTGAATGTAGAACTTCTATTCTCTAGTTTCATAATTCGTTCATGACTTTCATTCTGAACGTTGTAAGCTTAGTGCGTAATCAATATAGACTTGTGTTTAATTCCCACGAGTCTCAGTCTACATTATCAGAATGTCGTAAATAGTTGAAGCATAAGTTCTCATAATCAATTCATAAATACATGTCTCAATCCATTTCTATTCAACATTCAAGTATCATCTATTACAGTATGGTCAGTATTTCAGTATCATGTATTACACTACGATTCTCAGATCCTGTTTTTAAATACCTGAATGCTGAAAACCTGTATTATAGCCCATAGCCGAAGTTTATGATTTATGTATATTTGGGCCTGAGGATGCAGTTAATGCTTTATGCATCTTTGGGCCTGAGGCTGCAGTTTATGTTTTATGCATTTTTGGGCCCGAGGTCGCAGTTATGTATATGTATAATTGGGTCTGAGACTGTAGTTTATGCTTTATGCATCTTTGGGACTGAGGCCGTAGTTATGTATATGTATACTTGGGTCCGATGCCGCAGTTTGTGGGCATGTATAGTAGGCCTAAGGCCGAAGTTTATTTATTTAGATAAACATCTTGTTCATCATTTAGAAGAGAGAATATTCATATCCTTACTTCCTTTGTTCAGTTCAGTTATCAGTTATCATATCATTTATCAGTTATTGGTTATCATTTCGGTTTCAGTTTCAATAGTTATGATTTCAGTTATCAACTATCAATTCTCTATTATCATCTTAGTATTAGTTTCGGCAGTTATAGTTCTTTCTTTCAGTTGCTTTACATACCAGTGCAACTCAAATGTAATGACGTCTCTTTTGTACGGATCCTACATCTCATGATGCATGTAATGATTTACAGGTTGAAGATTCAGAGCGCTAGGATTCTCGTACCAGCTATTTAGTGATCCCCCGGTTCTTTCGGGACATTATCATTACTTTGCAATCTTTCAGTATTTATAGATGGTCAGTATTTTTTGTATTTCATTAGAGACTTCATAGACTAGAGTAACAATTAGACAGAGTCGCAAGCTTTTCATGTTAAGCAATGTTTTCTACAGATATGTTCCAATTATATTAGTGTTTCCGCTTTTTGATTTATATCATTCAGGCTTTCAATATATCAACATGTGCTTGTTTATCTTCCGCATTCAGTATGTTATGATATCACATGTTAATTCAGCCAGCCTGTTGGTGCGCTCGGTCACATATAGTCAAGCACCGGATGTCGTATTACGTCCAGGCTCAGGTTCGAGGCATGACAGTAAAAGAAGAAACTTAAATCCCAACATTGATCAATAATATGGTGATATGTGGCATATGAATTGAAGCAATAAAGAAGAATGAAGAATAGATAAGGCATACGTAACACCCACGGGATCGACTATAAGGATATTGCGTCTATTAGTTGTAAAAGAAGAAATATGTAGTGAGCGGATAATTAAGGACACTAAGGCCACAAAGATAGAAAGATTCTTAATAGAGATGAATATGGAAAGAAATCACCATAATCTCTGATTATGCCCGATTGGTCGTTAATACCTTAAACGTTTTAAATCACCCATGTAACGTGTAATCAATATAAGAAATGCTAGTAACATGCATGAATTAAATAGGGCGAAGCAGTTACAAATTGTATCCTTGTATAAATTCACTTACTATATCTTGTATCTCCACCGAAAAAATAACAAAGTAATACTATCAATTGTCAATATTCTTACTATTTACTATCAATTGTCAATATTTTTACTATTCTTTCGTCGGAAGATCTCGTACTTTCAAATGAGGCTGCTGCAATTATCGATAAGATTCCATTTTCCTTATTCTCTTAGTCTTGCTTTCCATTATCTTTTACTATTTTATATTACAAAAAATAAGGTAAAAAATTGGTTATTAGAAATTCGAATTATTCTTTTATTTGTTTTGACCACAAAAACTATTTTTTATTAAACGTATGTGTTCTCTTATAAATCTCGGATTCCATTTTTCCTTTTTACATTCTTGCTATACAAATTTTCGGCTCAAGATCTAGAACATCAAGCTCATTTTGTAAATCTACTTCAAGGGTAGTATCATTCATGCTTATCCCAAAGTCGTCCATTACACTTTGAAAGAAAATATAAACACATATTATCATATTAGACTAACTAAAACGGTAAACGATAAACAAGTATAAAGTAACAAAAAAATTGAGTTTTATATTCAAAGGGAATCTTATACATACAAGTTGGAGTTCAATAGTTCTTAGGCATTTTCATTGTAAAAAGCCAATGGATAAATAAATAAATAAAAACTGTCATTCTTACATTTTTCTGATCTTTTTTATGCGGACATGGATAAGTATTGGAGTAGTAAAATAGTTAAATGAATCGCTCAAGATCGAGAAATAATCAACTATAAAATAAAATTAGACAATAAGTGCACCAAAAGAAAAAAAGAAGAGTTTGGGACCTTTTTCTTCCATAATTTCACTGCTCCACCATTAGAGTTGACAAGAACATCAAACAACTTTTGCTCTGGAATTTTTGCTAGTGCATTTGGAACTTTCATTGGCTCCGGAAGGGAGCATTCCACATCACGAAGGTTTAATGGTGATGATCCAAAAGGTCATTCCTTGTTTTATAAGTCAAAATGATATTTCGAGACCTTGAAAACCTCCTTTTATTTGACCTCGTTTTGTGTGCACAACCCGGACGTATATCCGGGAAGCTTCTATGTGAAAAAACTAAGAAAAATGCTAAATTGGCCTTAACATTAAATTTAAGTTGACTTCGGTCAACATTTAGGTAAACGGACCCGGGCCCGGACCTGTGATTCGACGGTCCCGGAGGATCTGTAGGAAAATATGGACTTGGACGTATACCCGAAATCGAATTCCGAGGTCCCAAGCACGAGAAATAAATTTTTTAAATAAATTGATTTATAGAAAATATAAGAGTTTTTAGAAATTTGGTTATATTTGAAATTTATGGTATCGGGGCCATATTATGGTTCCGAAGCCCGGTATAAGTTCAATATAATATTTGAGTGTGTCTGTAAGATTTTGTACGAAACGGAGGCCGTTTGACGTGATTCGGACCCGTATTTGTAAAATTTAAAACTTTGAAAGTTTTGAGATTTTTCTTTGATTTTTATGCTAAATTCGTTATTTAAGATGTTAATTTGGCGATCTGATCGCACAAATAAGTCCGTATGATTTTGTGGGGTAGTGTTCGTGTTTGGTTTAGAGCCCCGAGGGCTCGGGTGAGTTTCGGATAGGTATCAGAGTGTTTCAGACTTAGAAAAATCTGGTGTGAGTTGCTGTTTCTAATGTCCTAGGATTTTCTCTTAGCGATCGCGGTACAACCCACGCGATCGCGGTGCACAAGCAAGGTCTTGGTCGCGATCAGTAATGTACTGGAGGGGGACTGGGGGAGTTCTTATGTTGTTCTTGGCGAACGCGGTCCCAGGCCAGCAAACGCGATGGTCCGGGGAGATAGACCATCGCGAACGTGCCATGATATTGTGAGGTAAAATCACGAAGGGTGATGTCGTGCCGAATATATTGATTCTGATGGTGAGGACGAGAGTAAAAGCACGAAGGATGATGCCGTGTACTTGTTTTCGTATTACTATTATGTTGCTTAAATTGATATCTAAATTGTGTCTTACCTCGTTACTTTCATTATTTGATATTCCTACCCTCAGCATGTTCCCTTTTTTCCTCATGCTTAATTGTTTATTTCTCGTTGTATTATTTTTCTCCGTATATTGTTAAATTGCACAGGTTGACTTTGGTCGTCGTGTCCTAGCCTTATCACTACTTCACCGAGGGCTCGGGTGAGTTTCGGATAGGTATCAGAGTGTTTCAGACTTAGAAAAATCTGGTGTGAGTTGCTGTTTCTAATGTCCTAGGATTTTCTCTTAGCGATCGCGGTACAACCCACGCGATCGCGGTGCACAAGCAAGGTCTTGGTCGCGATCAGTAATGTACTGGAGGGGGACTGGGGGAGTTCTTATGTTGTTCTTGGCGAACGCGGTCCCAGGCCAGCAAACGCGATGGTCCGGGGAGATAGACCATCGCGAACGTGCCATGATATTGTGAGGTAAAATCACGAAGGGTGATGTCGTGCCGAATATATTGATTCTGATGGTGAGGACGAGAGTAAAAGCACGAAGGATGATGCCGTGTACTTGTTTTCGTATTACTATTCTGTTGCTTAAATTGATATCTAAATTGTGTCTTACCTCGTTAATTTCATTATTTGATATTCCTACCCTCAGCATGTTCCCTTTTTTCCTCATGCTTAATTGTTTATTTCTCGTTGTATTATTTTTCTCCGTATATTGTTAAATTGCACAGGTTGACTTTGGTCGTCGTGTCCTAGCCTTATCACTACTTCACCGAGGTTAGGCTCGGCACTTACTAAGTACATGGGGTCGGTTATACTGATGCTACACTCTGCACTTTTGTGCAGATCCCGGTGTAGGACCCTACGGACCATAGATCGAGGTTGCTGCCTTCAGTCCAGTGGAGACCCCGAGGTAGTCCTGCAAGCGTCCGCAGGCCTTGGCATCCCTTCCTACTGCTTTTCTTGTATTCTGTTCTAGTTACTTCAGAAACAGATGTACTTATTTCATTCAGACCATTATTTGTATTATTCATAGACAGTTCATGAGTTTGTGACTCCAAAGTTCTAGGATTGGTTTCTGTGAAAGTTTGTAAAGGCATATATTGAGTTTATGTATACCTTGCTCCATTTTGTAATTCTATCTATGTGAGTGTTGTCTTTTCACATATTGTTTGGTAATAATAAAGGAATAAGATAAATGAAATATTTACGTTGGCTTGTCTAGCGGGTTCAACGTTATGCGCCATCACGGTCCCGACAGTGGGAAATTCGGGTCGTGACAAGTTAGTATCAGAGCACTAGGTTGCCTAGGTCTCACAAATTCAAGGACAAGCTAAGTAGAGTCTGTGGGATCGGTGTGGAGACGTCTGTGCTTATCTCTATAGGCTGCAGAGTTTAGGAATAACTTCACATCTATTCTTCTCTTTCGTGCGATTTGAATTCTAAATGCTAACTGAATTTCTATTCTATTCTCTCGCAGATGGCGAGAACGCGTGCTTCTTCATCTACTGATCAACAGCCCGAGCCTCTAGTTGCAGCTTCTACGAGAGGCCGAGGACGGGGCCGAGGCTGTGCTAGAGGCTGAGGCAGGGACAGAGCTCATCCCAGAGCACCAGCCCTAATGGCAGAGCCTCAGGTAGAGGTTGTTGATGAGGTTCCTTCCCAGACAGTCCCGGTTGGTCCAGCTCAGGTCCCTAAGAGGTTGATTCCACCCCTGTACTCCAGGATGCTCTGGTCTGTCTAGTGGACCTCATGGAGAGTGTCGCTCAGGAAGGTTTTGTTTCTGCAGCACCAGCTGTCTCTCAGGCTGGGGGAGGAGCCCAGACTCCCACTACTCGCACTCCGGAGTAGTTGGCTCCTCAGTTTCAGAATCCAGTAGCTCAGCCAGTTGGGGTAGTTCAGCCGGGTATTATGGCTCAGACCGGTGATGGGGAAGCTATGTCTGCTGATTCTTTGTGGAGGTTGGACAGGTTCACCATGCTTTTCACTACTACTTATAGTGGTGCATCTTCAGAGGATCCCCAGGACTATTTGGATAGCTGTCATGAGGTTCTACAGAACATGGGGATAGTGGAGACCAATGGGGTAGACTTTGCTACCTTTCGTCTGTCAGGTCCCGCCAAGACTTATGGAGGGACTATTGTTTGGCCAGACCAGTTGGACCACTGGCCTTGACTTGGGCCCAGTTCACTCAGCTATTTCTGGAGAAGTTTCTTCCTATCACTTAGAGAGAGGATTTACGGAGGCAGTTTGAGCGTCTCCAGCAGGGCTCTATGACTGTCACTCAGTATGAGACCAGATTTGTTACCTTGGCCCGGCATACTATTATGATACTCCCCACCGAGAGAGAGAGGGTGAGGAGATATATCGAGAGACTAGCTCAGTCGATCAGATTGCAGAAGGAAAAAGAGAAAGGGAGTGATATTTCTTTCCAAGATGCAGCCAATGTAGCCAGACGAGTTGAGATGGTTCTGTTGCAGGGGGTGGTCAGGGGTCTGACAAGAGGCCCCGTCATTTTGGCAAGTTCAGTGGCGCCTCATCTGGAGGCAGGGATTCTTTTGGTAAGGGCCATCCTCCTAGGCAATTTCATATAGCACTTCAAGTATCTCGTAGTGCTCTAGGTGGCCGCAGTTCTCCTATGTAGTATTATGATCAGTTTCCTTATAGTGCACCATCAGCTCCTATCAGTGCACCGCCGCTTCAGAATTTTCAGGGTGGTTACTCATGTCGTCAGGGTCAGTTTCAGGGTCAGCAGCCTAAACAGCCGAGGGCTTGTTATACTTGTGGCGATTACACGCATATTGCTAGATTTATCCCTCGAGCAGTTCTCAGCACCAGGGTTCTTGTGCTATGGTTTTCGCACTAGGTGCTCCACCACCCGCTCAGCCAGCCAGAATAGGGGGTCGAGGTTTTAGAGGTGAAGGTCAGAAAATTAGAGGTGGAGGCCAGGCTAATAGGGGTAGAGGTCAGCCAGTAGAAAGGCCGTCACAGGGACGTAGTTCAGATGGGAGGGGCCCAGCCCTGATGTTATGCTATTCCGGCCAGACCTGAGGCTGAGGCCTCCGATGCAGTTATCACACGTATGGTTTCAGTTTTCAGCAGGGATGCTTCAGTTTTTTTTGATCGAGGGTCCACATATTCCTATGTGTCATCTTATTTTGCTCCTTATTTAGTTATGCCTCGTGATTCTCTAAGTACTCCAGTATATGTGTCTACACCGGTGGGTGATTCTATTGTAGTAGATCGTGTCTACCGTTCGTGTGTTGTGGTTATTGGTGGTCTTGAGACCAGTGTAGATCTTCTACTCCTAGATATGGTAGATTTTGATGTTATTTTGGGGATGGATTGGTTGTCGCCTTATCATGCCTTACTGAACTGTCATGCTAAGACCATGACATTAGCATTACCGGGGTTGCCTCTACTGGAGTGGAGGGGCACTCCTAGTCATTCTTCCAGCATGGTTATCTCATATATGAAGGCTCGTCGCATGGTTGAGAAGGGGTGTTTGTCCCATTTCGCTTATGTTTGTGATTCTAGTGCCGAGGTTCCTTCTATGGAGTCTGTGCCCACAGTCCGTGAGTTTCCAGAGGTGTTCCATGTAGACCTGCCGGGAATGCCACCCGACAGGGATATTGACTTTTGCATTGATTTGGCTTCGGGCACTCAACCCATTTCTATCTTGCATTATCGTATGGCCCAGCCAGAGTTGAAAGAGTTGAAAGAACAGTTGCAGGATTTGCTTGATAAAGGCTTCATTGAGCCTAGTGTCTCGCCTTGGGGTACGACAATGTTTTTTGTTAAGAAGAAGGATGGGTCAATGACGATGTGTATTGATTATCGGCAATTGAACAAGGTGACCATCAACAACAAGTATCCACTGCCGTGAATTGATGATTTTTTTTATCAGCTTTAGGGTGCCAAGGTATTTTCGAAGATCGATTTGAGGTCTGGATACCATTAGTTGAGGATAAGGGCATCCGATGTCCCTAAGACAACTTTTCGCACTCGGTATGGGCATTATAAGTTCTTAGTGATGTCATTCGGGTTGACAAATGCCCCAGCAGCTTTTATGGACTTGATGAACCGAGTGTTCAGGCCTTATTTGGATTCCTTCGTTATTGTCTTCATTGATGATATTCTGATTTATTGCCGCAACCGGGAGGAGCACGAGCAGCACCTTCGAGTCGTTCTTCAGACTTTGAAGGACAATCACTTGTATGCTAAGTTTTCTAAGTGTGAGTTCTAGTTGAGCTCAGTTTCATTCCTAGGTCATGTTGTATCAGCAGAGGGTATCCAGGTGGATCCCAAGAAGATTTCAGCAGTCAAGGATTGGTCTAGAACCATGTCAGCTACAAAGATTCAAAGTTTCTTAGGCTTAGCAGGTTACTATCGTCGGTTTGTGGAAGGATTTTCATCTATTGCAGCCCCGATGACCAAGTTAACTCAGATGGGCTCCCAGTTTAGGTGGTCAGATGAGTGTGAGGCGAGCTTTCAGAAGCTCAAGGCAGCCTTGAACACGGCACCGTGTTGGTTTTTCCCACAGGTTCATGGCCATATACTGTGTATTGTGATGCATCTCGGGTTGGATTGGGTGCAATGTTGATGCAGGAAGGAAAGGTTATTGCATATGCTTCGCGTCAGTTGAAGATCCACGAGAAGAATTATCCAGTTCATGATTTGGAGTTAGCAGCCATTGTTCACGCGCTGAAAATTTGGAGGCGTTTTTTATATGGCGTGTCTTGTGTGGTGTTCATGGATCACAAGAGTTTGAAATATCTATTCAAGAAGAAGGAGTTGAATTTGAGGCAGATGAGATGGTAAGAGCTATTGAAAGACTATGACATGACCATCTTATATCATCAGGGGAAGGCCAATGCGGTGGCCGATGCTTTGAGTAGGAAGTCAGCCAGCATGGGTAGCCTTGCTTATATTCCGGTCGGAGAGAGATCGCTTGCTTTGGATGTTCAGGCTTTAGCCAATCGGTTCATGAGATTGTATGTTTTTGAGCCCGGCTGTGTTCTAGCTTATACAGTTTCTCGTTCATCATTATTTGATCGTATTCAAGACCGACATTATGATGACCATCATTTGTGTGTCCTTAGGGATACGGTTCGGCACGGTGATGCCAAGCAGGTTACAGTTGGTGATGATGGAGTTTTACGGATGCAGGGTCATATTTGTGCACCCAATGTGGATGGACTTCGTGGGTTGATATTAGAGGAGGCCCATAATTTCCGGTATTTTATCCATCCGGGCGCCGCAAAGATGTACCAGGATCTGCGGAAGCATTATTGGTGGAGGAGGATGAAGAAAGATATTGTGGCATATGTATCTCGGTCCTTGAATTGTCAGCAGGTAAAATACGAGCATCAGAGACCTGGCCGATTGATGCAGCAGATTGAGATCCCTGAGTGGACGTGGGAGCGTATCACCATGGATTTCGTTGTTGGACTCTCACGGACTTAGAGGAAATTCGATGCAATATGGGTCATTGTGGATAGGCTGGCGAAGTCAGCGCATTTCATCCATGTGGCAGTTTCCTATTCTTCGGAGAGATTGGCAGAGATCTACATTAGAGAGATTGTTCGCCTTCATGGTGTGCCCGTGTCTATTATTTCTGACCGAGGTACGTAGTTTACCTCGCATATTTGGAGGGCAGTTCAGCGTGAGTTGGGCACGAGGGTTGAGTTGAGCACAACATTTCATCCTCAGACGGACGGACAGTCCGAGCGTACTATTAAGATTTTGGAGGATATGCTACGAGCCTGTGTCATTGACTTTGGAGGCTCTTGGGATCAGTTCTTGCCATTACCTGAGTTTGCCTACAACAACAGCTATCAGTCGAGCATTCAGATGGCTCCTTATGAGGTATTGTATGGTAGGCGGTGTCGGTCGCCGATTGGGTGGTTTGAGCCGAGAGAGGTTCGGTTGTTGGGTACGGAGTTAGTGCAGGATGCCTTGGATAAGGTTAAGATCATTCAGGATAAATTTCGTACAACTCAGTCCAGGTAGAATAGTTATGCCGACCGCAGAGTTCGTGATTTTGCATTCATGGTTGGAGAGCGGGTATTGCTTCGGGTATCGCCCATGAAGGGCGTGATGAGATTCGGGAAGAAGGGCAAGCTAGGCCCTACATTCATTGGTCCATTTGAGATTATTGACAGAGTGGGAGAGGTGGCCTATACACTTGTGTTGCCACCGAATTTATCAGTTGTGCATCCGGTGTTTCATGTGTTTATGCTTCGGAAGTACCACGGAGATCCAACCTATTTGTTAGATTTCAGCAGTGTCCAGTTGGACAAGGATTTGACCTATGAGGAGAAGCCGATAGCCATATTAGACCGAGAGGTTTATCAGTTGAGATCTAAGAGTTATCTTTCAGTTCGTGTCTAGTGGAGAGGTTAGCCTTACGAGGCAGCTACCTGGGAGTCCGAGTCCGATATGCGGAGCCGTTATCCCCATATTTTCCCTAATTCAGGTACTTTTCTATGTTCGTACGAGGACGAACGATTGTTTTAGAGGTGGAGAATGAGATGACCTAAAAGGTCATCCCTTGTTTTATAAGTCAAAACGGTGTTTCCAGGCCTTGAAAACCTCTTTTTATTTCACCTCATTTTGTGTGCGCATCCCGGGCATATATTCGGGAAGCTTCTATGTGAAAAAAACTGAGAAAAATGCTAAATTGGCCTTAACATTGAATTTAAGTTGATTTCAGTCAATATTTTGGGTAAACGGACCCGGACCCGTGATTCGACGGTCCCGGAGGGTCCGTAGGAAAATATGGGACTTGGGCGTATGCCCAGAACCGAATTCCAAGGCCCAAGCCCGAGATACAAATTTTTGAAAGAAATTGATTTACTGAAAATATAAGAGTTTTTAGAAATTTGGTTATATTTGAAATTTATGATATCGGGGCCATATTTTGGTTCCGGAGCCCGGTACAGGTTCAATATGATATTTGAGTTGTGTCTGTAAAATTTGGTATGAAGCAAAGGTCGTTTGACGTGATTCGGACCCATATTTGTAAAATTTGAAACTTTGAAAGTTTTGAGATTTTTCTTTGATTTATATGCTAAATTCATTGTTTAAGATGTTAATTTGGCGATTTGATTGCACGAATAAGTCCGTATGATTTTTTGGGGTAGTGTTCGTGTTTGGTTTAGAGCCCCCAGGGCTCGGGTGAGTTTCGGATAGGTATCAGAGTGTTTCGGACTTAGAAAAATCTGGTGTGAGTTGCTGTTTCTGGTGTCCTAGGATTTTCTCTTTTCGATCGCGATACAACCCACACGATCGCAGTGTACAAGCTAGGTTGGGGAAGGGTTTCTTCTACGCGATCGTAGGGTCTTGGTCACAATCGCGATCGCGTAGTGTACTGGAGGAGGGCTGGGGGAGTCCTTACGTGGTTCTTCACGAACGCAGTCCCAGGCCCGCGAACGCAGTGGTCAGAGGGGATAGACCATCGGGAACGCAAGCAGCTTATCACGATCGTGTAGGTCTTTGGCCACAATTCTCCGCGATCGCGGCAGACTTCTCGTGATCGCGTAGAGGATATGCCCAGTTTAAAACAGAATCAAAACGGGAAATAGCCATAATTTCATATCTCCTTCCATAGAATCCGACCTTGGGCGATTTTTGGAGAAGAATTTACTCACCAAACCATATGTTCGTGTTCTTAATCTCATTTCTTTTCATTTTTCATTAACACCCATTAGATTTCTAGGCCTAAATCATGTTCTTAAGGGTAGAAAATTGGGGATTTGGGTAGAGTTAGGGCTTTTGAATAATTGAAATTTAGACCTCGTTTTGAGGTCGGATTTTGAAACTAATTACATATTCGGACTCGTGGGTGAATAAGTGATCGGGTTTTGGTCAGAACCTTGTGTTTTGACAAAGCGGGCCCGGGGTCGATTTTTGACTTTTTGGGAAGAATGATGTAAAGCCTATAATTAAGCATTGGGATGGAATTGCTTGGCATTTATTGATGTTATTGAGTTGAATATGTCTAGATACAAGTGAATTGGAGTCAAATTCAAAAGGGAAAGTGGTAATCGAGGCTTGAGTTTGGTCGTGGAATCCGAGGTAAGTGTTTGGATTAAACTTAGCTTGAGGGAATAGGCGGTGTCCTATTTTCTATGTGTAAGTATCGTGTTCAACGTATAGGTGAGGTGACGAGTACCTATACGTTGGTGTCAAGCATGCCCGTGAGTCGAATATTATGATCTATGTGATTTTTCATTAAGTAATACTTGAGTTTCATTTTATAATTATCCATGTTGGTGGAAATTCCTTGATATTGAATAGTTTTCAGTATTGGTTTTGGTTGAAGATTTTCATGTGAAGTTATGCACTAAGTTGAGATTGGATATAGCTTTTTTCCCTTACTGGGACGGTATTAATTATACTGTTGACTCCCTTGCCGGGATGTTATGGTTTATTTCTGCTTATTCTGTTAATGTTCTTTGTTGGATTGCCATTATTTGATGTGTTTGGGTGAGAAAGACTGTAAAAGCACGAACGGTGATGCCGTGCGTGAGATTTTGAGTGAATGATAATGCACGAAGGGTGATGCCGTGCCGATATTGTGATTGTAAAATCACGAAGGGTGATGTCGTGCCATGATATGAGAGATAATGCACGAAGAGTAATTTCATGCCATGATATTGTGAGGTAAAAGCACGAAGGGTGATGTTGTGCCGAATATATTGATTCTGATGGTGAGGACGAGAGTAAAATCACGAAGGGTGATGCCGTGTACTTGTTTCTGTATTACTATTCCGTTGATTATATTGATATCTAAATTGTGCCTTACCTCGTTACTTTCATTATTTGATATTCCTCCCCTCAGCACGTTCCAGTTTTTCCTTATGCTTAATTGTTTATTTCTCGTTGTATTATTTTTCTCCGTATACTGTTAAACGGCACAGGTTGACTTTTGTTGTCGTGTCCTAGACTCCGTATATGGGTTCGGTTGTACTGATGCTACACTATGCACTTTTGTGCAGATCCCGGTATAGGACCCTACGGACCATAGATCGAGGTTGCTGCCTTCAGTCCAGTAGAGACCCCGAGGTAGTCATGCAGGCGTCCAAAGGTCTTGGCATCCCTTCCTACTGCTTTTCTTGTATTCTCTTCTAGTTACTCAGAAACACATGTACTTTCATTTAGATCGTTATGTGTATTATTCATAGACAGCTCGTGAGTTTGTGACTCCAAAGTTCTGGGATTGGTTTTTGTGAAAGTTCGTAAAGGCATTCATTGAGTTTATGTATACTTTGCTCCATTTTGTACTTTTATCTATGTGAGTGTTGTCTTTTTCACATATTGTTTGGCAATAATAAAGGAATAAGATAAACGGAATATTTACGTTGGCTTGCCTAGCGGGTTCAATGTTATGCGCCATCACGGTCTCAACGGTGGGAAATTCGGGTTGTGACATTAATGAAAATAATGCTCTGGAATTTCAAGGGAACTCACAATCATGAATTCCGCCGGAACTTCAGATTTTTGCTCACATGGAATAACCCTTCTGTCCTATGCCTTACAGAAACAAAAATGGCAGAGCACACTGATCTTCTTATGGAGTTCAACTACACTGACTTAATTCAAGTTGCAGCACAAGGTCAATCAGGTGGAATAATACTTCTATGGCGTGCCTATGAATTGATTGTCAACCCAGTAGCAGTCACAAGCCAAGAAATACATGCTTCTGTCGAGGTAAATAAATCATCTTCATAGTTACTATCCTTAGTTTATGCAAGTAATAATTTTATTGGTTGAAAATTACTATGGAATAACCTACAAATTGTGCATGACCATTATAACTGTGCATAGCTACTATGTGGCGATTTCAATGAGGTCTCTACCTCTAAGGAGAAACTTGGTGGAGCACCTATTAATATAAAAAAATCCTGCAAATTTAATAACTACCTTAGTAACATTAAAATGACAGACTTAGGATTCTCAGGCCCTAGATTTACATGGACAAATAAGCCCAAATTTAATCACAAAAAAAAACACCCGAACTCAATTATTATGGAAAGACTAGACAAGTTCTATGGTAACAATAAATGGCTTGAATTATTTCAAGATTCAACTGTTAAACATTTATCACGCACCCACTCCGATCACTGCCCACTAATCCTAAATTTAACTAAACTCTTATCCAAACCACCTTCTAATTTCAAATTCGAAACTATGTGGCTTCAATACCCTCAATTTTATCACATTATTACCCACACATGTCTAGATGAACATGACTATTTTAAAGGGATAAAAAACTTTACTAACCTAGCCAAGCACTGGAAGATACCTACATTTAGAAATATCTTGTACAAAAAAAAAAAATTAATTGCTCGTTTAAAAAGACTACAAAATATGCAACCAGAAAACAAAAATTCATTCCACTATAATCTTGAGAACCAACTAAAAACTGATTTCAAATACTTACTACGAATTGAAGAAGAATACTGAAAATTAAAATCTTGCTTCCAATGGCTAAATGACGGGGATGCTACTACAACCTACTTCCATCTCTCTACAATAATAAGACGTAGACGTAATAGAACCCTAAGCCTCCATGATTCACTAGGAAATTGGACCTTTGACATCCAAAACTATCCATGATACAATCCTCAAATACTTCCAAAACCTTTTTACCACCCAATTAACACAATGCCAAAATGAATTTATACATACCTTCTCAAATTCACTCACAAATGATTACATTCAAGTACTAAGCAGACCCCTAACTATTCAAGAAATCACAAAATCAGTGAACTCCTTCAAACCTCTCAAAGCCCCAAGCCCGGATGGGCTATATCCATTTTCATTCAAAAAACTGGTCGAAAATAAAGCAAGCAGTAATCCCCACATGTTAACAAGCCTTTCATATATCCACTATTCCACCCGAAATAAATAAGACTAATATGAAAGGCTTGTTAACATGTTAACTAGCCTTTCATATATCCACTATTCCACCCGAAATAAATAAGACTAATATCATCTTAATTTCTAATGCAAGTTTCCCATAATCTATTACTGAATATATACCAATTGGCCTATGCAACACTATATACAAGATCATAACAAACATTATTGTTAATAGAATTAAATATTTACTACCCAAATTAACTAATCCAACCCAAAGTGGCTTCCTAAAAGGCCGTAGGGCAGCTGGCAATATCATCATTGTGTAAAAAATCATCCACTCCTTTAAAAAACAACAAGGCAAAAAGGGGGACATGATGATAAAAGTTGACCTAGAAAAAGCCTTTGACCATTTAGAATGGTCCTTCATTCGTTTCTCCCTACAACACTTATAGTTTTCACTACCCTTAGTTAATCTTATAATGTCTTGTGTCACAACTTCATCCATATTCATACTCATCAATGTCACACCAACTCCCTTCTTCCAACTTTCTCGAGATATAAGAAAGAAGACCCCCTATCATCGTAGCTATTCATAATATGTATGGAATCAGTATCCCGTATTATTGAGCACAACGTAGACATTTGCCGGTAGACCCCAATCCGACTAAATAGAAATGCTCAACCCCTCTCACACCTAATGTTTGCAGATGACCTCATTCTATTAGCGCGAGCAACCACTACTAACACTACTACAATAATTGAGATATTCCACCAATTGAGTGAAAAATCTGGACAAAGAATCAATTTCCATAAATCAAAACTCTTTTTTTCAGCTAACGTAAATCCATCACTTAGCCAAATCATATCCAAATCTTTAAATATCCCCATTACCAAAAACCTTCGCAAATACCTAGGAGTCCCAATCACACACACTCAACCTAAAACATCAGATTACCAATACATTATTGATCGAGTTACCACAAAACTATTCGGATGGAGATCCAAATTCCTTACCTTATCAGGAAGGACAACACTAATCAAATCAGTGCTAAACTCAATTCCCATATATGCAATGCAAGTCAATTTATTACCACCCACTCCACTAACTAGATCGCCTACAACGCAACTTTTTATGGGGTTCAATTGGCCAAAAATGTAAAATACACTTAATAAACTAGGACAAAATCACCTCTCCAAAATCGGAAGGAGGCTTAGGGATACAAACACTAATCCAAAAAAATAAAGTCATTCTAACAAGCATTCTTTGGCGTTACACTCACTCCAACAACTCTCTTTGGACAAACATTCTATCAGCAAAATATGACCACCCACAAAAGCATACTAATAAATATTTATACTCTCAAAAAACACGCCCTAATGGCTCCCACATCTGAAAAGGCATGATAAAAAAATATTAATTATTGTCGCTCAGAAACCAGTCGAAATGTAACTAACGGTAAAAACATAAATCTTTGGTCTGACCACTGGATCACAAACAATTTATCACTTCGACACCTTATTCAAGGACCTATACATAAACATAATTAAACAAACTTGTGGCTTCCCTCGTCTCACACTCAACCTGAGATACCTCTAACCTCAGTTTTCCATTGCCCCAACAAATCATATCTCTCATAAAGAACATATTCATCCTTACAACTCATCAAGGTGATGATACACCCTACTGGCACCATACAAACGATGGTTCATTCTCCATTTCCTCCGCCTACCTATATATACTGCACCAAAATCATCATCGTATAATAAAATTTCCTAATAATTGGACTTGGAAATTAACTATACTACCAAAATAAAATACTTCTTATGGCTACTAACACATGAGAATATTCCAACCAAAGCACTACTATTCCCTAGGAAAATCACAAACAACCCCCTACTGCCCAAATTGTAATAATATTCGGAAAGACATACCACACATTTTTCTACATTGCAAGCCAGCTAACATTGCGGCACTACCTCCGGAAAAAAAACTCACATCCAATATCAGGCACTGGTTACACAAACTATGCACCTCCCACACTCAAATTCGAATAAACCTCAAGACTACTATACCATCCTTTATCCTAACAGCCATCCTCTTATGACAAATCTGGCTAAACCGTAACAATAACCATTTCAACAAAAAAAAATCACTTAATAGACCCCGTCACTATTATCTCACTCGCAACCCAAATAAATTACTTAATAAATATTCCTAGCAATAAAACTAAATTTGTGAGAGAAATTACCTCATGGCACAAATCACAACCATCACCACTGCAAACTCAACATAGATGAGGCCTACAACCCAACAAATCATCATGGAGGAGCAGGGGGATTTTTTCGTGACTCCACGGGACAATGGATTTATGATTTTGCAATGCATATACCACTTACAAATGCCCTACAAGCTGAACTAATGGCGCTTTACCATGGACTACCCATTGCTATTAATCGAAGCAATCATCCTCTAATTATTGAAACAGACTCATATGTATTACTCCAAATACTTCAAGCTGGTAGTAAAAAATACTTACAACTTATAATATCTAGCAGGTCAATGATCCAGGAACTCAACATCTAACAACTTAGCCATACATTTAGAGAAGGCAATGGAGTGTCAGATGCACAAGCAAAATTTGGGAAAACAAATATAAGAGCACCCCCACAATCAATCCTGTTTTTGAAAACCCCTCCCCCCTCCCTTCTCTCATGCAACTAGATTTTGATGTAATTGGTACTAGCAACTTACATTTCAATCATCACTTGTAATTTCGTACTTCAATTTATCAATGCAATCTTCAGCAAAAAAAAAGACTTTTGCTTCTTAGAAAAGGAATACAAAATTATTCATGTGATATTTTAAAAATATATCGTTAAATAGTAAAACAGGTAGTGTACATATTTCTAATGATACATAAGATCATTTTAAAAGGAATGAGATCAGAATATAAGTTTTGGCGGGTTACAAAAATTCTAATGATTCTAACATAGCATTACCCGCCATGAAGTCTACAGTAACTTTAACTATGGTTAACAATTTCCTTTTGAAAATTTTCTGTCTTATTAATTATTTCAAGTGCCCCGAAGTTTGGTGTAATCTAGCCATTTGCTTTTAATTGGACAGGTGGAAATAATCTAATTAGAAATTGAACATTACTAGACAAAAATATACTTGAAGAAATCCGGACCCAATAAACCCGAGCTACTCAGAATCATCATTATTAGCTAGCTTCCCCAAAAGTATGGTACTGTATAGGTCAATTGGCTAACAAATATTTCAGCTTTTAAAACATAGACATTCTGTATCAGAAGAAGCCTGAGGAATAAGATAATTATAAAATTCATATGCGTCCACTAGTGTATCTGTTTACAACTCTAATATCCAGTTGTCTACGGAATTGTTTACCCGTAAAACAGTATAATTAAATTTATACGTTGTTTATAAATGAGTAAATTGATTTGATTCTAAAATGATAAATGAATTAAACAAACATATAAGACTTAACGTTAAAATCGAGATAAAACAATAAAGATCTTGAGCCCGAAAACAGAGCTTCTGGAGGCAATAAAAACAATATAAATAAGCAAGAAAGTAAAATGTTATTAAGCTTTGAACAAAGTGTAGTATATGCTTGTCAGAAAATCTGTCTCTTACAATTATGGTAGAGCTCACTATTTATAATTGTACGTAGTGAGTCGGATCCTAGGATCAAGCCCCTCTTAAATGATAATTATGCAGGCTGAAGAGTGTGTAACAGTAGGCAGTAAATGCCTTATTCTCTACAACGGGCAGTGCACTTAATACTATAGAATATTCTTCATTAAATGCTACCAGGTGTTAGGCATGTACTTCGCCTTTATGAATATCATTCTCTCCGATAACAAGCGTGATCACTGCCGTCGGGCCCGATTATCATCTCTCTTCGGCTTCACATGTCACCTTCTCATGCGAACATAAAAAATAAACATATTTTACCCCATACAGATAGTCCCCCTGCTTTCTGGTGGCATAACTTTGTGTCACCGGAAAGTTGGCAGAGATACCTTTTTTGGCAGAAAATTCTCTGACCCCTTCTGAAAAGTTTCTGCCGGTTGACCAGATGTACGTCTCTCCACATTTAATGCCCCGAACACGCGTTTTTCCACAATTTAGAATCATTTTTTCCGGTTATCGAGGTAATTATGGCTACAATTTTAGCCGCGTATTCCTTTACTTATACGCATCAAACTTCTTCATTTACACTTCATAATTCTCCAAAATTTCTCAAACTCTCTGTACTCAACTCGTACTTTTTCCTCAACCTTTATTTAACCTTCTTCTTTAGAGAAATCCTTACTTCCTTTCTGATAAAAATGGCTTCTTCTTCTAGAAACCTGAATTCTTCAAAAATTAAAGGTAAAGATGATTTTGCTGCTCCTCCTACTGCGAGCAACATCATCCCATGAAGTCTTGTCACAACTAAAGACTTTGAAGAGAAGTATCCTTCAGCTAACCCTCGTATGTGGGCCATTGGCGTGTACCTTTCTTCGATCCGTCCTTCCAGTATTCATGTTGTGAAGGAAGACTACCATTTCCCAAGATTTAGACATTATCGCTCCTGATCTGGCGGAGCGGATAACTTAACCCAAGAAGGGTTTCACGTATTTTTATACGTCTCCCTTCACTTTGGGCCTGTTCTCTTTCAGTGGGGAGCTTGACTATGTCATTGTGCAGTTCTGCATCCGCTACCAGGTATGCCTGGCACAAGTAAGTCGTTCTGTGTGGAGGACACTCACTTGTCTTCTGCGTCTGTGCCAGGAGGCGGGAGAGGAGTTAACCCTAGCTCAATTAATGAACCTCTATTCCCCTAAGATATTTCGCGGGGGAATGATAAATTTCAGCAAACGTGGCCACCATGATGTGCTAGCTAGCACGGATGATGACAACGACTATGGGTTGATGGAATGGTTCGTTGCAGATTACACCAGGGACATCATTCCAGCCACGGCTTCATCCTTTCTGGAATTGTGGAACCGTACTTGTATGTTCATTGTTTGTTTCTTCTTCTAGCTAAATATCATCCCCTGCTATTATTGATTCTTTTTCTTTCACTTGTTTCAGCAACTTTGTGGGTTCCACTGAGGGTCGATGGCTTGGACCAGTGGGTCCAAAAGATTTTGGATGTTACTACGCCCGAGACCCCTACGTGGAAAGAACTAGCCATTAAATATGGGTCGAATGACAAAAATCATGATAACTTAAACTCATCTTGTTTTCCTTTTGTCTAAGAAATCTGATTAACTCTTTTTCTCTTGCAAAATTCAAGTCTACCCCAGGGCTCAATTATCGTCCCCGAGAAAGATATTTTGGCTAACCATGCTGACGCGGCGAGGCTACTGCAGGAGGCTTTTACCCGTACAGGTGTCTCCGGGCCTGCTTTTGGTACAAGTGCTTCTTCTCGAAGTTCCCGGCCAGAGAACGAACAACCAAAACGACGACTTTCCTCTGCAGACAAAGAACAAAAAAGCAAAGAATGAAGCGCTTGATCCATTCCCAGATGTCGTAGAGATGAGCATCGCGCCCGAGCCGATTCCTGAAACCATGGTGATCGACAATGATAGAGAAGCCAGTGATGAGGGGGCTTCTCTAGATCAAAGACGACGACCTTCATCAGCTCAAGAATGCTCAATCTGCTGAGCTAGTTACACCAACCGAGGACGATGCTTCAGCACTTTAGGGGAGTTTGATATGGTGGAAGATGCTAAATCTCGCTTCCGAGTCCCAGTTTCCGCACCCAGTACTATGAGGTTGAGTAACCGGTCCCTTCCGTCTTTGGTTGACGAGCAACCAACAACCAACACTAGATTTTCCGCAACTGCTTCTCATCCAAAAAGGACATCTTCTTCATCTCTCTCTTCTCAAACTTGCCTTCGCCTCCTGCAACTGCTACATCATATCCACCAACCCCAGCTGTCCGAGAGGCGTATTTCCCTCTTCCCCAGTTCACGAGAATTTGGGGAAAAGTTATGTTGTCCCCTACGAAGATCCCCAAAGAAGGAGGAATATCACCCTCTTGGTCTCTACCGGATGCTATCTGTTATCCCGGTTGGTTGAGCTTGCTAACTATCTGAAGCCTTTGGTTTCAGAAAAAGATAGGGATAAGATACAAACTCTATGGAGAGAGTGTAACAACGCCATGCATAATGCAGTAACAGTATATTCTTTGTTTCCTCCATTGTTTCTTCTATCTTTGTTATAGTAGGATTTGAATTTGTATTTTTTTTTGTAGGCCAACTTTCTTACTTTCAAGGGCCTTCAAAGGCTGATTCGTGATAAGGAGGAACTTACCTCCGAACGGGATCAACTTTTGGCCGAGCGAGACCAGAATGATGCTCGCCTCTTATAACTAGAACCACGAGATACTGAGGCCGTTGAATTGGAGGCTCGATTAAAGCAAATCTAGCAAGAAGTGGTAACTCTTATCCAGGAGGTTACCCTATTAAGGGCATAATTTGAAGAAACTAAGGACAAATGGGATGAAGTCCATAATGTCGTTATTGTTGCATCCAATCGTGAGGCTGGCTCTGCTGAAAGATTGAGTAATTTGGAGGCACCCTTAAACTCCAAAACTGAAGAGCTTGTTGATATGAAGGAAAATTATGCACGGTTGGAGGAGGAGCATAAGAGGACCATAGAGCAAAATAAAATTTATAGCTCCACTGTCCGAGACTTTGATGTCAGCCTCCGATCCATGAGTTTCACGCGGGACAAACTTTATACTGAGATTGGCCAGCTTAAAGAATAACTTTGGTGCCGATCGGCTTCCTTCATTTTTGAAAAAACATATGCTACGTACGACACAAGGGGAAAAACCTTGGAAGAGGCCAAAACGAGTGTCATTGACCCGACCTGAAGGGTTCTTCCGACCCGACCTGATGCTACCGATTCTTTTGGTTCCAATTCTGAGTTCTCGGAACTGAAGATGAACCAGAAGGTGATGATGCTGAAGGCCAAAATATCGAACCGGCAGTGGATTTGCCCACTTCTCCTAGGGGCGTAGATGTTTCTCTTCCTCCGGTTTCCAGAGATACATCAGCTTAGGTTTTGCATTCTTTTTCACACTTTTATACTTGTGTTGTTTGGCGCATTTATTATGAATAGAAGTATCTTTTCATTTAACTATCGCACAAACTTTTCTCTTTGTGTCCTTTTATTTAAGTATTCTCGCAAGTTTTTTCTTTTGCTTCTTTTTTTTTTTAAGTGTTTGCGCAAGTTTTACTCTTTGCATCGAATTGTACAAGGCTTCGAGTGTATTTTCCCTGAAAACATTTGGATTTCGGGCATAAGTTCTTCCGAAATCAAGCTACTTTAGTGTGCAATGCCTGAGATGCTTTAGGATCTTCAGGAAATTTTTCGTAATCGAGATTGTCAATCATCTCGTTTCTCGAGTCCCAGATCAAATTGGTTACGTTTACCTCGTAATAGCTATCCGCGTCTAATACCGAATGCATAATCTATATTACCGTACTGGAGTCCAGTCCCTTCACCTCTGTGGATGATCCAAGGTTGGCTAGTGCATCTGCTTTCACATTCTCTTCTTGTGGGATATCCATAATTGACCATTCCCGGAATCGAGCGAGTAGAGCCTGGACTTTCACTATGTATTGTTGCATGTGTTCCTCTTTCGCTTTGAAGATCCCATAGACCCGATTTACTACCAATTGGGAGTCGCATTTGATTTCTATGAACTCGGAGTCCATTCCCCGAGCCAATTCGAGCCCTGCAATCAAAACTTTATACTCCACTTCATTGTTAGTCAAACGAACAATTCTTATGGTCTATCTAAGGGTTTCTCCCAAGGGCGTGGTTAAAACTACGCTGAGCTCAAACCCTTTCACATTGGAAACTGCATCCATAAACAAGGTCCAAACTCCTGATGTCAATTCCAACACCATTACCTCTTCTTTGGTAGCCAAAGGTAAAGGTCTCGTGCTGAAATCAGCCACAAAGTCGGCCAAAACTTGTGACTTAATTGCAGTCCTGGATTTATATTCTATGTTAAATTCACTCATTTTGACAGCCACTTGGACAGCCTACTTGAGAGTTCAGGTTTGTGAAGAATATTTTGCAGGGAAAAGTGGTCACCACAACTATCGAGTGACATTAGAAATAAGGCCAACTTTACCAGATAGGGGTAGTGAGTTTCTGCTCCCGTCAAAATTTTACTTACATAATAAATAGGAGATTACATACCTTTGTCCTCGTAGAATAAAACAAGACTTAATGCCACCTCCGAGATTCATAAGCAGATCAGTAGTTGTTCGCCTTCCTCCGATTTTGATAGTAACGGAGGACTTGACAAATACCTCTTCAGATCCTTCAAATCCTGTTGACATTCTGGTGTCTATTCAAAGTTATTCTTCCTTTTGAGAAGTGTGAATAAATGATGGCATTTTTTCGAAGACCGAAAAATGAAACAGCTCAAAGCGGCCAGTCTCCCCGTTAGCCTTTAAACCTCTTGTACGCTTGATAGCTACTCTGGGATATCTTCGATGGCTTTAATTTATTGAGGTTAACCTTGATCCCCCTTTGAGACACAAGGAAACCCAGGAACTTACTGGAGCTGACCCTGAATGCATAGTTCTCGGAGTTAAGCATCATGTTGTGTTTCCTTAAGATGTCAAAGGTCTCTAGCAGGTGTTTCAGATGGTCATCTGCGTTCAATGATTTAACCAGCATATTATCTATGTAAACTTCCATAATTTTCCCTATTTGTTTCTCAAACATTTTTTTTGTGTCGTTGATAAGTGGCTTCAACATTCTTTAGCCTGAAAGGCATCACATTGTAATAATATGTTCCAAAGTTCATTATGAGCGATGTTTCTTCTTGATGTTTCGAGGTTCGTCTTGATTTGGTTGTAGCCGGAGTAAGCATCGAGGAAACTCATTAACTCATGCCCGTCCATCACATCAATCATTTGATCCATGATTGGAAATGGGAATGAGTCTTTTGGGCACACTTTATTTAAATCCGTATAATCTACGCACATACGAAACTTATCATTCTTCTTTGGAACTATTACTACGTTAGCTCGCCAGTCAGGATATTTTACCTCTCGGATTGAACTGATATCAAGAAAATGATTTACCTCTTATTTGATGAATTTATTTCTAACCTCGTCAATAGGACATTTTTTCTGTCTTACCGGAAGGATGTTGGGATCCAGGCTTAGTTTGTGCACGGCCACTTCTGGCGGGATACCTATCATATCCGCATGCGACCATGCAAAGAAATCAATATTAAATTTAAGAAATTCAATAAATCCAGACCTGAGCTCAGGGTGTAGTCTTTTCCCTAAGTGGAACTGCCTCTCCAAAAAAATTTCGAACAATGCGACTTGTTCAAGTTCTTCCGTCGTGGATTTTGTTGCGATCGTTTCTTTTGGTACCTGAATATGTCTTGGTACCTGATAGGATTTTGACGACTCCTCCCACTGGTTGACTTTGCTCGGCTAGGGACCAGGCGCCGGTTCCTGTAATTTTTATACCGCATGCTCCTTCCCTTTGCTACTGGAAACTAATATCGCATTTATCTCCCTTATTGTCAATTGATCACCTCTTATTTTCTTAGTTCCATCGGGATTTAGGAATTTCACCAACTGGTGATATTTTGATGGGAGCCTTCTTCTCATGCAACCACAGTCTCAGGATAATATTATAGCCCATATCGTCGTCCACCACCTCGAAAAGGGTCGTCTTCATCACCCCCTCGACATTCGTGGGCAGCAAGATCTCTCCTCGGGTTGTCACACTTTCTAGGTTGTACCCGGCGATGTGTTTTGTGGCCGGAATGATGATTCGATGAGTTTGGCTTGCTCCAATAATCTCCATTGGATGATGTTGGCCGAACTTCCTGGATCCACCAAAAACGTTTATTTTTAAAATCTAAGACATTTAAAGAGATTACCAATGCATCGTAGTGCGGCAGCAGCAGTCCATCTGCGTCTCCCTCCATGAAAGTGATCTTTTCCTCAGAAACTTCCCGGAGTCTTTTGTTGTGGGGCACTGACACCTTCATTTTTTTTTGTCACAAAAAATGTCACACCTTTAACTCGTTCCCCCCGAAAATCATGCTAATTGTCAAGCGTTGGAGATCTTCTCCTACTTTTGAACGTGCCGCATTATCACGATTATGACCCTAGTTGTTTTTATCCGAGTCACTTAAAAAATCTCTGAGGTGATCATTTTTCAGTAATGTCGCCATATCCTCGTGTAGATGTTGATTGTCCCCTATCCGGGGATTAGATCTCATTGGCTTTGGGAACCGTGTTCTTTGATGTTACCCATAGCCGACACCAGCTCTACTATGCAGGTTTTTAAGTCGTACTCGGATATCCTAGGATAGGAGGAATCTCGAGAACCCGATATCTCCTTATCCTGCGATGACAAATTATTCTGGCCGCGATCGGTTCTCCTATTGGTAGCGAATCTATCCGTCGATCGTAAACCTATGATGTGTCCTTCAGCCTACTCATAGGGCAGAAACCGACCCCTTGAAGACCGTCGATTTGAGTCGAAATCATCTCTTGACTTCTCTTTATTCTTCTCCCGGTCATGACCCTTGGTCAATGTCGGGAAACCAAGCTGATCATCCTCAATTCTTATCTTTGATTCGTACCGGTTGTGAACATCTGCCCATGTTGTTTCCTGGAACTCAAATAGAATTTCCTTCAATTTTTGGGAAGCATCGAAACTCCTCAGATTTAGACCTTTAGTGAATTTTTTAGCTACTTATTTGTCCAGTACGACTGGTAGCAACATCCTTTCCTTATGGAATTTGTTCATGAACTCTCGCAACAATTCAGACTATCTTAGAGCAATCCTGAATATGTTGGCTTTTCGGGCATGTACCTTCCTGGCTCTGGCATGGGCCTTAATGAAATAATCCGCGAGCATCTAAAGGAATCTATAGAATGCTCGGGCAAGAGTGAATACCACGTCAGGTCCCTATTCGTGAGGGTCTCCTCGAGTTTCTTCAGTAAAACTAACTCAATCTCGTGCGGATCCGAATTGTTTCCTTATACCGCCATTGTATAGATGGTCATATGCTCCTAGGGATCTGAAGTCCCATCATACTTAGGCACATATGGAATTTTGAACCCCTTCGGGATCAACTCTGATGCCGCTCTCGGTTTGAACCTAGCTGGGTGTACTTTTTAAATCCGGTCCTTTCAATACTGGTGGTACGCCGAAATTAGATCTATTTGGGTGTTTATTTCCCTCATAGACCACATGAGTTTGGTTATAAAGGGATCTCTCTCATTGTTTTTGTCGGAAGCGCTACCATACCCCCCTCCCCCCCGGCCCTATCAAAGCCGACTTCCCTCATTGGGGTGTTGTTATCGACCCTTTGCAATGTTTGATTTACGGGAACACCGAAAAGAATTGGACCTCGTCCATTCATGTTTTTGGAAGCACCAAAAACAGTTTCCTTAATTCCGTCATGATTTAATCATGTCACGATAGATGGCCCATAATGGCCTTTTGTTGCTCCCTCAGGATCCTTACTATTTCAACGACGTGTTCGTCTTCAGCATTATCAGGAGTTGCCTCTCGAACGTGTTGTGGATATTGCCGTCGTGACCCAACATGGCCTCGTCCCCCTTCGTTGCCGGTATCACTGATGCAATTTTTATTCTGAGGCTGATTTTCTTGGACCTCAACATTGTGTGTGATTTTGACATCGTTATTTGCCATTTTTAATTATTTTTTCTTAGAACAAAGAATCAAACAAGTTAGTAATGGATGTAGGGATATTCAATTACACAACTATCTAAGCCCCACGATGGGCGTAAAACTGTTTACCCGTAAAAGGTTACAGTTAAATTTATACGTGATTTATAGACAAGTGAATCGATTTGGTCCTAGAATGATAAACTAATTAGAAAAATGTAAGACTCAACGTTAGAATCGAGATAGGACGATAAAGATCTTGAGCCCAGAAACAGAGCTTCTGGAGGCAATAAGAACACTATAAATATGCTACAGTAAAATGTTATTGAGCTTTGAACAAAGTGTAGTTTATGCTAGTAAAAAAATTCGTCCCTTATAATTATGGTAGAGCTCACTATTTATAATTTTACCTATGGAACAAGGTCCCAGGATCAAGTCTCTCTTAAATGAAAATTATGAGGGCCATTGAAAGGTGTGTAATGGTAGGCAGTAAATGTCTTATTCTCTGCAACGGGTCATGCACTTAATACTATAGAATATTCTTCATTAAATTCTACCATGTGGTAGGCATATACTTCGCCTTTTATGCATATCATTCTCTCCGATAACAAGGGAGACCATTGCCCTCGGGCTCGTCCGTCTACTGTCTTCGGCTCCGCGTGTCACTTTCTCATGCGAACATCAAATATGAATATATTTTACTCTATACAAGAATCAACACCAACAAATAATGCAAATATATAACTTCTCTGGGCACTTGAATGTTTATTTTATTACAGGTGATTTCAAATTATCATTCTTGATTTTAGATCTGAGACGGCTCAAGCAAGTGAGACATAAAGTCAAGGTTTAATATGAGGCCTAAATTTTTATAAGAACGTTATAATATATAGTTTCATTTGAAATCTATTCTTCTGCCTTTTTGAGATGCAAAGTTATTAATAATTTTTTTGTAATTAATTTTTTTCTAATAATTCTTTTTCAATTGATACTATAGTCAAGCCATTCAATCTTTCTTGAGACATCGTTGATCTTAGGTAAGAATCTTTCAATTTTAATTTTGAAAATCTTCTTACTGCTGGATCAATTGTTATACGACTTTCTTTAAGTCCAATATATCCTAAGTAAATCAAATCTTTACTTTATTTATAGTTTTCTTTCTTTTTATATAAAAAGGTACAAAATACTAAATATTTTTTTTTTAAATACCTATAAACCTATAAAAAAAAATTATATTATTTCGAAAAACTAGGGGACCAAAATTGGGGTCTAACATGCAAGCCTTACCTATTATAGTGTTAGAGCCGGCCTTGTTTACATCACAACTTTGTGGATTCCGTTTTCGATCGAGTAAACCGTTTAAGTATCTTATGCTTTAAGTGTTGTGTACTGAAAGTGTAAATTTTTTTTATGTCAGTTCAATTTAACTAGTTATAGGCTTAACAAGTTATATGCTTTACTTTTCGAATTATTATTAGCTTTGATATGAGAGTTATTTGTTTTTGAAGGTCAAATTTAGGCATATTTACTTTATGGGTTTAGGAATTAATACTCACGTCACCTTTAAATGGAATAAACCACTCCCCTCAACCCCAAAGTCAATTGGATTTATGGTCGGGAATTTCTAATCCATATTATTATATTATATATTATATTATAAGTGTGAAGACCTAAAGTGTAAAGACCTAAATACTCATACAAAATTAGAACTACTATTTTACCCTCCAAACAAGAATTATTTTAAGAAACTTTTTTGTGCAAAAATGTAAATATGCATTCTTCAAAGACAAAAAAAGAAAAAGTTTAATGCTAATAAAAAAGATCAGGGAAAATAACAACGTATGAGCCGTTCAGATGGTCATGATAAATGAAAAAAGAAACGGCTCTTGGTCTTCCTGCAGCACTTCGTTTTCCACTCATAATCGCTTTATCTTCGTTGCTTATTGAAAATAAGCTTTGAAGTGTACTTCCTCTTCAATTTTCATTATTTATTACATTTTCATGTAGGTCAGCCTTCTCTCATTCTTTATTTACTAGATGAGGTTTGCTCGTGCATAGAACATGTCCAACATTTAAAATTACATATAATTCCTACATACTTTAAATAACTACAATTTCACAAACACAGAAATAAAGTTCCATTCTTGGTAAAAATGATAATATCGAAAACTGTCTATTACTCTGAATGTACATATTCAGAATTTGTTCGAGAAAATGAAATTTTGCTCCTTTGAAATAACAATCCACAAAGATAATCATACAAAATGACTATCTATCATGACTGAGTAATAACAATAGCTCTTGCTAGTAAGTAGCTACTCTAACAACATGACCATATATAAGACCAAACAAATAGGTAACACAACCCCATCATACATCTTTGTCCACATTTTATGCTTCTTGGTGCTTGATCTTAACAAGCGTATTTACTTTCTTGAAAAGGTTGAGTGTGAAAATATCATAACTTCAGAAAATTTAAAAGCCCCAGAAGTCCCCTGCCAAAGTCATTAATTGTATTAAAAGCAACTCACAAGTAGAGTTGGAAATTGTATCAACTATTTAATTTGTAATTTTTACACGAAGGAAGAAGTCCAACAAAGAAATAATGTAGCAATCTAATAAAAAACTATTAAGTGAAGAGGAATAAGAAAGAATGAAAAAAAAAAATGATGATTCAATATTTAGCTAATTAAAAGTCAGTTCAACAATATCAATAGATAATAACAACAACATTGTGTTTCTTCAATATAGGAACAATTTAATTCTAAAGAGCTAATCAGATAAATATTTATGCATAATTTGTTATTCTATAAAAACTAAATTAAATTCAAATGGCGAAATACATAAACAACATGTTTAAGTTTTCCACAATAACCACATAGATGCCTCAACTGATCCCATTATCAGTTAGACACTTCTTTTCAATTGAAGTACGTTCTCCTGAACCCTCACATTGACATAGCAAAGTTTGTTTTGTATTCACGTCTGAACACGTGAAACCCTCAAAATTAATTTTTTTTTCTTTTTAAATAAAATTTAACCTTATTTTATGTGAATCAACCATAACTTTTATGTGGGTCCACTATATTTTTAATACTTCCCATTTTAATTTCATTTTCTTCCCAAAATAATTCATCTCCACCACCAAACTTTTCTGACCTAAACGTGGCAAAATCAATAGTTTATTCACCTTCTGACGTGAATCCACTTCCTCTCATTCAGTCTTAAAATAAAAATAAGTAATAATAGTCACCACACAATAATAATATCAATTGACCAGCCATAAATTTTCGGTCCAATTTCCAGTAATTTACCTTCTCCAATTCCCTTATGAGGTTAAAAATTTGAAATCTTTCATGGTCTAGTTAAGTTGTCTTTTAACAGCTGGTAGTAATGCTCCACTTTTATGTTTGGTTCCATCGGCAGTGGTTTCGTAAGAAATGAAGCACAATGATAAAGAAAGCAGTAACAGAACTATGTGAATACCTAATTCAACCTACCAGCATGCCAAATAACTGTGTAATTAAGTTGTCTTTTGGACTTATAGATTGTGAATTATGTTTACATGTGGTAGGTGGGGAAGAGAAGTTTGGAAGAGGAAAAGGGGGCGAGATGAACAAGAGCGGAAATGTCATCTCTCATCGGAGAAGAAGAATGGAGGCGAGCGTAACTCACACATATGAACTATAGAACTCGCGTGTTCACAAGATACGTTTGATAACCACTTGCAGCGCCAAAATGATAAATGGTCAGTTGATGTGTCTGTTTGGTCGTTAAACACAACTTAAAGGTCAATTTATATTTTGCACAAAAATTATTAGTGGAATCTACACAAGTGTCTAACCAAAATTATGTTACTCTTTCTATCACTTGGAATGAAGGGAATGATCCATTCACCCCATGTGAAGTAGAGAGTTGTGAATAAAGTTCAAAGAAATATTCTCTCCAACTTAACAATGCACAATTTTATTTGGGGCGCAGATAGAGGAAGAACGTTAAAATTGACAAAAGAAATTAAAACAAATATTTTTTTGTACTAATCATTGGAATAAGTTGGAGAGGATGTAAATACAAAGTTAATAATATTAGGATTCTTAATCTATTTTTCAGTAACTGTTGGAACTCGTTAGAATTGGAAACATCAAATAAGCGAAGCAATAGAACTATTACATTTGAAAGGGTTTGAATTTTTGACCAAATAGAGCTCGATGATCTAATAGTATAGGCATCACATTATTAGTAAAAATAAATTGTTCCATATCCAGAATTATTCATTTTCAATGAATGAAGGTTAGTCGATTCCCGATCTTTGTGGAACAAAAAATTCTTATCTCAACTAAGATTGTTCTCTGTCAATCACATGATCATACAAAAGAGAAATGGATAAGAAAGTCACTATATGTTTGTGGAGCATATTTTCCTATCAAGGGAGAATTCATATTATTCGACAAATAAAGTTGTTATAAGTTTGACATGTTTATAGAAATTAGTTAAATAATTGCAATCCTTTAAAATTTAAATTCACAATTTAAAAAATACTATGCACGCTTACTTCTAAAGTGGGTACTTCTAAATGCGTTTAGAGAAATATTAAGAAAGTGGTATGAGGACCGCCATCTTCACTATACAGATGATCGACCAAATTTTAGTAAATAAATTTTTTTTATTAGAATTCAGTAAACATAAAATCAGGATCAAAATTCAATAAGTTTTTGGATATTTTTTTATCACTTAGTTTCATTGAGAACAAACAGAAAAAGGGAGCAGTGCACAGACATTCTCTAAATAAGCAGACAACGAAATTTATAAAGGCAGAAGAAAAATAAAATTTGCATGAATATAAAATTCCATCTGTGCATATTCAACCGTGTAATTTTATTCCTAAAAATTCTTCTAAAATATAAAATTATTTACTATTTTAATTTTATCGAATTAGTGGACCAAGTTAAATATATGATTATATCGAGAAAATTAAAGTAAAACAACCCCAGATATCCTCATAAAGAACTCATAACAAAGACAATCAGATGTATGTACGCTAAAAATTAAGTATAATCCAAAAAGATTATTACCTCTATATCTATCATAAAGCTTGTACCCAGAGATTCAACCTTTAAAGAGCAACAAGTATGTAACGACCCGAACGGTCGTTTTGCGTATTCAGACCCTGTTCCCCTAAATAAGACTTCCCGTAGCGGCTTTCAGTGATTTATGACTTGCGGGGACGGGTGGTTCGGGATTCGGAAGTGTGTAGAGTAATATAGGAACACTTGGTTCCTTAACATTGGCTTTTAAGGCCAAGTCAGACTTCGGTCAACATTTTGAATAAACGACCTCGGAATCGAGCTTCGCCAGTTTCACTAGCTTTGTATGATGATTTTGGACTTTTGCGTATGTCCGGAATGGGTTTTGGATGACCTTGGAGCGTTTCGACGCCAAATAGCAAAAATAGAGTTTCCTTAAGTTCATAATTTGGTTTGGAACGTGTTTTTGTGTTATCGAGGTCCGAACGGAATTTCGAGACCGGGAATAGTTCCCGTCATTTATGACTTACTTGAAAATTTTGGTGTCATTCCGAGGAACATAGGCTGGTTCGGCGCATTAAAACCGAATTCAAGAACTTAAAAATTATTAAGTTTGATTCTAGGGGATTTTGAGGAGTAATTTTGAGTTTTAGCGTTGTTTTGGGTGTTCCGAAGGCTCGAGAAAGTCCATAATATCATTTAATACTTGTTGGTATAGTTGCACGGGAGCTCGAGTGGGCCCAGGTGCCTTCTAGACACCAAACGGGGCCAAAAACCAGCAGCTTCAGCTGCTGGTGCACCAGGTCTGATGTGACCGCAGGTGCGGTTGCCCAGATCGCAGGTGCGAGACCGCCTCTGCGGTCAAGGCCTCGTAGGTGTGACCTATAAGGGAGAAGGCCCAGATCACAGGTGCGGACCTTTCTCCGCATGAGCAGGTCCGCTGGTGCGGAAACCCCTCCGCAGGTGCGATCCTCAGTCCCTTTGACAAATTCCGTAGGTGCGAGCCTTGGCTCGCAGGTACGGTCCTCGAGCCGCAGGTGCGAGGTCACTGAAGGCAGTGAGCTCATTTAATTTGGGACTTAACCATTTTTCACCATTTCTTCCACACCATTGGCAATTTTGAGAGCTTTCAAGAGGGTATTCAGCCTAGCTACTAAGAGGTAAGTAATTTTTATTTAAATGTTGGTTTATTACATCAATCTTAGGTAGATTAGCACCCAATTAGTGTAAATGAAAGGGATTAGAGTAGAAACCTAGGGTTGATGAACTTTAGATAAATTCACCACTTTTCCACCATGAAATCATACAAAAACTATATATTAATGATCCTTAGGCTATGGGTGAGTGTTTTCTTCGAAAATTTCCAGAATCCGAGCATGTGGGTCGGGGGTGTATTTCATGATTTCTTCAAGAATGATGAATTAGCTAATCTAGTAGGATAATTTCATACTTTTGAGTGTATATTAACGTATTTATATAACATTTGACCAGTTTCGAGTCCTCGGGTGTAGAGTTTTGAGTTTCAGGCGCGTTTTTGGTTCGAGAAGTAGGTTCAACACAAGGTGAGTCTCCTTTCTAAGCTTGTAAGAGGGAATTGTCCCCATAGGTAATTATAAATGATTGAATTGTCCTTATTTGCGGGGGCTACGCATGCACGAGGTGACGAGAGTCTGTGCGTAGCTACTTCTATGTTATGCCGGGTAGTCTTTAGGACCCATAAGCATGCTTATATTCCTTACTTGTATCCCTACATGTATTCACAGTCGATTATTATCCTTGAACTAGCATGGGAAAATGGAAGGTTACATTAAATCTTGTTGTTTCCACGATTCTTATTTTCCCAGTGTGAACTCTATATATCCTGAATTTCCTAATAATTTTGTGTATGTATACGTGCACCCGTGTCGCATGTATGATTCGTGAGCGGGGTAGCCTTATATTATGTCAACCGCGTCGCATGATCGATTCGTGATCGGGGTAATAGATGTATTTATGGTTCGAGTCGTTTGACCCTTCGGCAGTGCACATTTAATTTTTGCGTCGCTTCGTCCGTACGCATTGGCATACGATATGCTATGTATTTGACTGAGAGTCTTATTATTGTTATCAAATGAATTGTTCTATGTGGAAGGGGACGTTGGACTTTTATTATAGTGGTTATTTGGCACTTGCGGTAGGTGGTAGTTCATATACTTAATATTCCACGTCTACTTGATTTTCATAATTGCTAATCCCGATTAAATCTGTCTAATTATATTATTGCTAATGACCCTAGTGAGTAATACGTCTACCTCTTTTCACTACTTCTTCGAGTTTAGACGGGATACTCACTGGATACATATTTGTTTATATATACTCATTCTACGTTTTTGTACTTAATTGTATAGGTTCTAAGGCTGGTGCATTTGGTTATCATACGGGAGTGCGATCGTTATGGTACTTTCTGGATTAGACTACACGGTGAGCTGCTCTTCTCGGCGTTCCTCAGCAGCACTGTGGAGTTTCTATTATTTTTGGATATTTCTGTCTACCCCTTTTAGACAGTTTATTATTTATTTTTGTCTACTTTGTATATTCCACTAGCCGCCTATGGACTTGTAACACTAGGTCTTGGCACACATAGTTAGTTTTCTAATATTTTTTCTATACTACATATGTTGAAAAACGATCTTTTGAGTTCATTTAATCAAGTTGCATCACTTGACCGTTTTCTTTAAGTGATTTCTAAATCTAGAATTTTACAAGTACTTAAATATTTGAATAAGTAAAGTAATCTCGCTAGTAAACTGATGTTGGCTTGCCCGACTCGGTGTTGGGCTCCATCACGACCAGAGTTGAAATTTGGGTCGTGACATACATAGAAAAAGATCACTATTGATATCGGAGAAGAACTCCAAGTTCTACCATAAAATCTTCAAACTCACGTCCAACTCTCTAACTCCAAAAGTCAAATATGATCGGAAGATATAATAAGGAAAAAACAGTAAGAATTGGAAAATAAAAAAAAAAAGGAGCAGAGCTGAATGTAGCAATACCCAATTGAAAAAATGGAGAGAATTGGAAAAGGAATTGTTTGAGAAGTCTGGGGAGAACTTGAACAAGTATAACAGGGGGAAAAAATGGTAAAACAATCAATCTTTTTACAAACTGGAAAATATTTTGGAAAAAGTTGAAAGAAAAGTATACCTCAAATTGAAATAGGAGATATAATTAGGAAATGAAAGAGATATCTTCTAGAATTGTGTATTAGCTTTGAAAAATATCACCTCAACAAATCACTTTTATATTTGAGCTAAATGACAACTATACCCTTGGTCAACCATCTTCTCATTTCTATATAATAAAAATTTATTATAAATCGTGAGTGGACAATGAACTAAATTCAACAATTTATGCGATTCCATCTTGACACACAATACCCAATTACTCCTCTCAAATTTGGTAAGCATATTTCTTTCACTGTTACATGTACAAGATAGTGCTTGCAATTATTCTCACGGTGGTTATCTTTTCTGGTTTCGTAGGTGACTTTCATATGTATGGTGAATTATGTATAGATATTATTTTTTTCCAATAATATAAATACTTGATGGGAAAAGAGTAAAAGCTAAAATTAAAATGAAAGAACAAAAACTCCTTTTATAGAAACTGCTTGACAATTTAACATTAGGATCATGAAGAGATAGTATGAAGATACCCAAAAAAGTTATTAGACATCGAGTAAATTTTTGGGATATGCATTTAATCATTTCTTGAACTTTATTTTATTTATTCTTGCGATATTTTTATATGATTTTTATTTTTGATTACTTAAATAGTGCCATCTTTGTTCATTTTAGAGTCGAAGCCGACATTTGTGCATTCTAGAGTTATTATTTCTCAGTAAGCATTTCAGTTAATGGTTTATTTTTTTGTTTTAATATTAACTTTTTCTTCTTTCTTGATAATTTATTGTCACTAATTACTTTAAAATTTGTGAAGTTTCAATACTGGATTGTTGTTGTTAGTTTCAATACTGGATTGTTGTTATTGTTGAAAAGGTAAAATTTCAACAGTAAAAATAATGAAATTGGATAACTAAGTGGTGACAGTAGAAGGAATTTTATGTTGCTTTAAGAATAACACATTTCTATAGAAGTTTTTTTACCATTTCTTTTTTATGTAAAATAAATGTTCTTTTTTATTTTCTCCCATAAGATTTTTTTCTACTGCAACAAATCTTCTTTTTCCATGTAGGAATTCTTTCATTCTCCTAATTAATTCTTTTTTAATTTTTATGTTCTTTACTTTCTCACAATTTCAGTAAGATTGTGCTTTATAACAATAATAATTATTGATCGAGTATGTTTATTATTCAATATTAGATATTGCATTTTTCACCTTAGAACTTCGTCTAACTCATCGTTTACTTTAATATTATTTATTACATTTTAAATTTTTTTTACAAAAATTAGCATGGTACACACGTGCAAAGCACGTGCCCAAGAGCTAGTTATTATAAAATTGGGAACCCCAAAAGTTAAAAATTAAATTACTAAAATATCATTCTAAATAATATATTTAGGCATTGAATAATAATATTTAAATAAAGAATAAAAGTTTAATTTAAAGCAGCTCCTCTAAAAGTTGTGTTCTTTCAAAGAGTAACTACAAGTTGTATCCCTTCTTTTAATCTGTAACTAACCTTTCATGAATTATCCCTTGGTGCATGATCACACCCAACTATGCCTTATAAAAAGGACTTAGCAGTCGTTGCAAATATATTCCGGCTGATAAGTCCGAAGTCGAATCCCACAAGGAATTAAGCTATCAAGCACATCTACTAGACTCGCACAAATTCATGCAATCAATCTTCAGAAATATTTAAGTAACAATTTGGATTTTAATTAACTAAATATTACGTAATGAAGATGCAATAATTAATAACTAACTACAAACGGGTTGTAAACAAGAATTGGAATTATCTAAGGTTTTTATTTCTCCTATTGTCGGAATCTTTTCCGCTACGTTTTCTACAAATTTGCCTAAGTCTTCTCTATTAACCATGAGCACTCTAACTGTCGTAACTCTCTCGCGAGTAATTACATCAATTTAATAGACGTATTCTCTCGAATTACGCTAGCTGGCATTAAGCACAGCTCACTCAGATCGTACCATGGTTCCGTTATCCCTAATCTCACCTTTAAACCCTTTGTATTGATCTCTCATATACGTCAGGAGTGATGTTGTTTAACAACTACCTAAATTTGCACTCTCTCCCGAGTAATACATACTAAATAAGGACAGTTAATTGAGGGCCCTTCAATCAACCACAAGAATAATATAGTTGAACAAATAGAGAAAATATTACGAAAAATTTATATTAACGTAACAAGAAAAATCATCCTTCAATAAGTTCCATCAAAACCTTAGGAGATTAGATACTCATAATCATAGAAACAATATCCAAAGTATTTTGCATATTTAAAGTACAAGGTAAAGATAAAGGGATGTAGAAATTGATAACTCTAACTCCCGGTGGTTGTTTCTATGAGCTATCCTTGCCTTCGGATGTAGAAGTCCTCAAAAGTGGAATTTTTAGGTCTATTAATATGTGTAGGAAAAGACCTAAACGTGTAGACCAAGCCCTAGTCAAACCTGGAGACGAAATAAGTCAACAAAACTCAGATTGTGCAAGCCCAGACCTGGCCTTGCGAGACCTAATGCCTGGTGGACCTCGCCCCAGGCCTGGCGTCGCTAGGTATAAGGCCTGGTCAAGCTGGTGTTTAAGCTCACCTCACCAGGTCTTTAGCCAACTTCAAGACCGGCGTTGTCAGGTATAAGTCCTGCTCTAGGCCTGGCTTTGCTAGCTTCTCCTTTTCAGCTGCTCCTGAGCATGCTTTCGAATTTTAAGTATCCTTTTTTGCTCTAATTTTGTCTCCAATTCACCTACACATAAAATGGATTTCATTATGCTCAAATAAAGTGCAATTTATCTTTAAAACGTATAAAATGCAAGGCGAATAATGTGCTAAACCATGAATTATAGACACACATCAATACCCCACACTTAAACATTGCTCGTCCTAGAGCAATCAAACTACACTTATAGACACAACCTATTAAGCAATTCCCTTAACTCGTTATACCAAGAATCTTTAAAATAGTTTAAGCACAAAGGTGTGATATCCTCGCCTCCAAATTTGACTCACAAATACCATGCCTTTTTCACAATTCACTTACTTACTCTAACATGGAAGTCAACGACATTACCTTTCCTTTGTGAAACACGTGCCCTCACTTAATCAAAGAGATTAGTTTCACATACAATGAATTTAAGAACATAGGAACTCAAGATAGACAAAATTCATTCGCTCTCAGAAATAACATTCATATGCCACAAATGATGCACCATAGGCTTGTACGTAGTGTATTACTCTACTAATCGAGTTCATTCAGTCTAAGATCAAGTGGGGCTTTCATTGGTTGTAATATAGGCTGCGGGTCGGGTAGGATACATTTGGATATGAGTGACTACACCTCTCTTAAGCACTTTAATACATATACTCTAATACAAAAGCCATACTTATTTCAAACAAAACATTCCACCTTCACTTCAATTTATATTACCCCATATAAGCACAAGTATATCATTAGCCACCATCATCAAGACTTATTTTTCATACAATACACTATTATCATTTTTTTCACTCTTTTTTCTTCTTTTTTTCTCAAGTGGCTTTTGTTGACAATTATTTTTTCAAAACAATGAACCTTTCTCCTTATTTCAATTGTTCCACTCAAAAGCCAACCCACCACCCCACACTTTAATTTTTTCATAATTCCTCACAATTCAAGTGCTCATGAGAGGTTACAATGTTCAATTATATGGTCTATTAAAATAAAGCGGTATGGCTTGTAATGTGGTTACCAAAGAAACAGGATTAGAGGTTCAACGGGTTTAACTACGATACATACATTTAGATGGGTGAACTTTATATATCTGGCTTAACAAAGAAGCACCTATATCACTTCCTAGACTGAATAATAATACCATTTCGCTTCGCGCACACACACGTGGTAAGTTCTAGAGATCAAATGCAATGCATAGAATACATACAAAACCTCACACAGACATGTCACATAATTCACTCAGGATTTGTTTCATCGCGACATTCCAGTCAAAGCAGTTAAACAAAATTAAGAATCTACGATTTAAGGTACTTATGCTAGAGTCAAAAACTGAGCCTAAGTGTCACAACCATAGTACTGCCTATTCTCAAGGCCTAACCAAGATAAGAGATATTGCTACACTTAAATGCATAGTTATGTGGTTTCTACTCCTAAAAATTAAAACTAAACAACACCCGGTTCAACTAAAAACCCCCGGAAAAGAACCGCGGCCCAAAGAAAAATCAAGAGGGAATTACTACACTACCTACAAAAAAAAAAAAATTTGCTATTTTTCTTTAGACTTACTTCCCTCAAGAAAACTGTCTAGGAGATCCATCGTTGGGAAGAGTCCAATTTTTCTAATTTTTTCTATATATTTTCTGTTTTTTATTTTATTTTCCTAGCTAACACTAAATGACTAAACTATTTTTCTAACTAAAAACACATAGCTAAATCAATTAAGTAAACTAATACTAAAGTAATTAACTAAAATAAAGCAAACAAATACTAAGACAATTAACTAAAACAAAGAAAACAAATACTAAGCAAATTAATATGTACAATCCCCCACCCCACACTTAATCATGCATTGTCCTCAGTGCATGCAAAAACTGACAAAACAAGACAAATGAGTAGGGTGTAAAAAGAACTCCATGATCACACAGCATCATCGCCCTCATCCTCTGAGGGTACCCAATCTTCTTCATGGGCTTCTTCATGTGACTGGTCTGGCTCAGCCTCGGACTACTCTGGTGTGTTAATATCCTCGTCATCTGGAAGTGTGGATCCATCACCTAACCCGACCAACTGCTGAGCATGTGCATTGAGCGGGAACCGCTCATTCAACAAGGTCCTCTACTCAATCGTGGACAGGCGAACCCTATCCTCGGCTGTAAATCCATCATCCTATATAGATGGGCCATGAAACTACCATCACATGCAAAGCGTTCAACACCAGTTAAAGATGGCATAGTAGTCTCTTCTTTCACTCAGACACTAGTGATGTTTGTATGTCTGTCTTATGGGCTGATCAATGATATGGTCAAATTTGGCCTACTGCTCGACCCCCTCATGTCTTAAAAACTGAGTCAAAAAATTGGCAAAGGGCATGTGATCGACCTTCTTGCTCATTCTTACCATAAACATTTGGTAGCGGATCAGATGGCCCACATTTGCCCGTTTCCCTGTCATGAGGAAGTAAAGTAGACATGTCCTCTATCGGCTGATGAACGTATCATGGTTTCACGGTAGGAGCCATGCATTTATTAGTTTTAACCAGACTTGAGCCTCTGCCCTCATCTTCTTCTTAGGAAACTTTCTATGCCAATTTGTTTTCTTATCTCAGATCCATGCTACTGTAGAATTGACACCACAAAACGTGTGTCTCAGCTCTCTATAAGTGGGCAGGCAAATGAAGTAGTCTAGTGGCTCCACAGGAACATCCGGAGCACCCAAAAATTTACATATAGTCGTGGATGAAACATTTATCAACTGCCCATAAATTGGCACCAGTTGTTCGGTATCCTGTGGATCAAAACCAACATAGAATTCCCACACTAGATTGAGAATAATATCTCATGTGTTCCTGAAGACACAACTCAACCCCAAATCGTGGATGCCCCTCCAAATAGCCTAGTACTTTGCTTGCAATCAGCGCTCCTGGATAGCGGCTTCTGGACGTACATGTTTAGGCCTACAACACCTATACCAATCCTTCGTATGTGGGGGTATGCTTTTTAATGCCAAACTCTCGTTGGCCTTGGGGTTGTGAATGCATTGCTGCTACAACTGCCACAACTTGCGCTCCACTTGAACTAGAGGTAGATTCTCCCCTTTTTCTCTTCTTTGGGGGAGGTGCGAAGGTTGACTTTGCTTTAGCCGGTGCATTGGAAGTAGATTTTCCTTTGTAGTGTCTTTTATCGGAGGCATCTTCGTTCCTACACAAGTAATCATTAATCAACTAAAATTGTATTACACATTAGACACATAGTCATGCCCAACTTTCCGATGTTACTCAGACTTCACCTCATATTTCTGTAATATTAGACTCAAACAACAACACATGGGCTCCCCGTGAGCCACAACACACTTAAGATTTAATGTGGTGCATGACTACATAACACTAGTTTATTAATCCCGGAGGCTCGGGATCCAATGGGGACAAGGAATGCCATTAAGGCATCATAGCAAACACTTAGCATGCAACTAGTGCCATGGGAGTGCTTATAGGTGTGAGGGATTGCCTCACCCTCCAAAATCGGCTTGGGAGTTCCGTACTACCACATGTTTATACCATCGCAGCACCATTCCTATGGGTTTTATGGGGTTGGAACGCACAAATATAATACTACAATGAGGAACGACCACCAAATTTTGTGTCTAATTGCATAACTTTACCCAACTCGAAATTGCAAGGGAAAGAGAGAAGAATCATACCTTAGAATATTTTGAGAGGAAGTGTTTTCCTGAAAATTGCTGGTGAGACAAGGGCGATTTGGCAGTGTTGTGCATTTGTGAGTAGTGCTGGTGAGGGGTGAGGTGCGCTTGAGTTTTTTTTCTTTTGTAGTGTGTTTGGTTGAAGTCGGGTTAGGGTTTGTTTTTATTTTGTTCCGTGTTTTGGGCGTGTAAGTGAGGAGGTTCGAATAAAATAAGGGGATAAAAATTAAAAGAGGCCGAAAAACCCACTTACCTGGCGTCGCCTGGTGCTACCTCGCATTATACCTCGCCTCGCCAGCTCAAACGCTAACCTGGAGGCTTGTTGCACGAGGCCTAACGCGCGAAGTACCTGGCCTAATGCCTCACGTTGCAAGGCCTAACGCCTTCTGCTCCACACCTTAACCCACGTGAGGCAAGGCCTAACGCGTGCTTCACTTCACCTCAAGCCTTGCTGGGCGAGCTCCCTCGCTAGATTTTCTTCATTCTCCGCTTAATGCCCTGCTCGGCTTGCCCACAATCACCTGCAAACTTATTAGTACCTAAAAACAAAAAGAAAAATTCTGACTACACTAAGAATCAACTACGAGTTAGGTTGCCTCCCAACGAGTGCCTTAGATAACGTCACGGCACGACGAATACGACATTACAACATTACAATGGGTTGCCTCCCATGAAGCACCTTATTTAACGTCGTAACACGACGTAGATAATTTCACTTAAGGCTCGCTTAATCTTGGTGGCTCGAGCAAATGAGTCACCCATACAACTTTCGCATCTTCCATGCCCACATAATGTTTTAACCTATGCCCATTGACTCAAAATGGGCGAGATTCATTTGTTGCAGCAATCTCTACGGCTTTGGTTGGGTGAATATCTACCACATTAAATGGTCCTGACCATCTTTACTTTAATTTACCCGAAAATACCCTCAACCTTGACATGTATAGCAATACCATATCTCCGGGTTTAAAACTCCGCTCAAGAATATTTTTATCGTGCATCATTTTCATTCTTTCCTTGTATAATCTTGTGGTCTCAAAAATGTGGTAACGACACTCATCAAGCTCGTGAATCTCTGTGACTCTACTTGTACCCGCAACTTCTATATCAAGATTCAACTTCCTCAATGCCCATAAAGCTTTATGATGTAATTCCACTAGTAAGTGATACGCCTTCCCAAACACCAATTTATACAGCGACATGCCAATCGGAGTTTTGAAAGCAGTATGATAGGCCTAGAGTGCATCATCTAACTTTCTCGCCCAATCCATTATTGTAGCATTCACGGTCTTTGTCAAAACACTCTTTATCTCTCTGTACGACAGTTCCACTTTCCTACTCGTTTGTAGATGATATGGGGTGAAAACTTTGTGATGCACACCATACAATTCTAACAACTTTGCGAAGGCTCGATTACAGAAGTGAGTGCCTTCGTCACTGATTATTGCCCTTGGAGTTCCAAATTGGGTGAATATGTTCTTTCTCAAAAAACCATTTACCCCCTTAGCATCATTTGTCAGGAGTGATGCAGCCTCCACACATTTCAAGACGTAGTCCACAACTACGAGTATGTATTTGTTTCCATGTGAGCTGACGAAAGGCCCCATGAAATCGAGTCCCCACACGTCAAACACTTCTAACTCCGGAATTGGGTTCATAAGCATCTCATATTAACGTGAAATATTCTCAGTTCATTGGAATTCGTCACGACCCTTCACCCATAAGTGTGTATCTTTGAACAATGTCAGCTAGTAGAATCTCGATTCTAGCACTTTCACATCTGTCCTTACTCCCCCGAAATGGCCACCATATGGTGATGCATGACAAGCCTGCAAAGTAGAAGATTCGTCTATCTCAGGGATACATCTCCGGATCATGTTATCAACACAAATTATGAACATATAAGGCTCATCCCAATAATACATACGGCAGTCACAAAAGAACTTTTTCTTTTGAACAGAGGAAAAGTCATAGGGGACAAAATTGCTTGCCAGGTTGTTTGCAATGTCTGCATATCATGGCGCCTCCCCTATTTCCACTGTTAGCTATTGTTCATCCAGGAATATCTCAATTATATCTTCTACCTCTACTGTCTTTTCAGCTCCCTCCAACCTTGAAAGGTGGTCTGCCACTTGGTTCTCTTCCCTTTTTCTATCGCGGATCTCCAAATCAAATTTTGTAGCAAACCCAACAGATCAAGCATGGATTTGACTCCTTCTTTGCTATCAGGTATCTAAGTGCTGCATGGGCAGTATAAATAATCACTTTTGAACCAATCAAATAAGACCTGAATTTGTCGAATGCAAACACCACAGCCAACATCTCTTTCTTAGTCACGGTATAATTGAGTTGTGCCCTGCTTAGCGTTCTGCTTGCATAGTAAATTGGGTGCACCAGTTTGTCCTTTTGCTGCCCTAGAACTACTCTTATAGCATAGTCACTCGCATCACACATGAGCTCAACGGTTGCTCCCAGTTTCACAATCAATTAGAGAGCTCGCCTAGTGACCAAGAATGGCCTTCCCAAAATTATGGGAATCTCCTCATCAACCCACCAGTCTTGAATAACAAAATCTGTTGAACAAACTTCCCCACCTGTATTAAGACATCGTCAAGGATACCGGAGGGACTCTTCACTGTCCGGTCGGCCAGCTGTAGTAACATGGACATGGGTCTAGCTCTTCCTAACCTTTTTTAGATAGCCAAGGGAATCAATTTTATGCTTGCCCCCAAATCACAAAGTGACTTAGCAAACGCATAGTTGCCTATTGTGCATGGGATTATGAAACTCCCTGGATCAGATAACTTCTCAGCTATGGGTCTCGTCACAACAACACTACATGTCTGAGTCAGTGTAACGGTGGCCAAGTCTTGAATGTCGAACTTACAAGACATCAAGTCCTTCATCATTTTTTAATAACCAGGAATTTTCTTTAAGGCATCAAATAATGGAATGTTCACCTGAATTTGCTTCAACATCTCCAAGAATTTGTTATACTTCTCATTTTCTTTATATTTGGCCAATCTCTGGGGGAAGGATGCTGGAGGCCGCTTATTTCCTGTGATTTGATTTTGAACCTGCTCTAGCACTGTTTCTGTTGCCTTCTCTTGCTCTCACTCAGTTTCCTTCGTGAGCTCTTTTTCTTTGCTTGTTTCAGTAGGTGCATGTTGTACCGTCACCTCTGTTTAACCTGTTGAATCATCTATCTCGATGATTACTGGCACAAGTATTTCAGTAGGCCAGCTTTCACGATCCATCTCTTGCTCCAGATCTAGGTCTCTACCATTTCGTAGACTCACTGCCATAAGTTGTTTCGTGCTCTGTTCTTTTGGATTGACTTGTGTATCTGCAGGTAACGTCCCTTAAGGAGGATTGTTTATGGGAATAGAAATCTTTCCTAATTGAATCTCAATACCCTTTATCGATGATTCATGCGGGTCTACTCTCTGTTGATTTTTTCCCGTGGACCCAATCAATTGTTGCAATATTCTATTATTGATGTTCAGCGTTCCCTCAAGTTTAGTAAACGTGTCATGTTGTATCATAATTTGTTGTTGTTGAGGTTGTTGATAAGTCGGCTGCTGATTTTGCTAGATGTAGCCCTGTTGCCTTTGGTAAGCCACAACTTGACCTAGTGGTCGCATAGCTCCAGGATTGTTGTTGTTATTATACTGTTTCTACGCTAGTCTATATTGTTGATTATGTTGACCCCAATTCTGACCACCTTGACTTTGTCCCCCATAGTTGGCTACATAATTCATATCTTCCTGATATTGCTGGTTTTCACCTTCCGCACTCCACGAGCAAACATATGCTTGGTTAATGCATGGTGTACATAAGCCCTCATTAGTTGCGTGAACTATGTGAACCTGCTGCTTCTGGCCTGATTCATCATTCTTTTGGTGAGGATAATCATTTTTGTCATTAGAGTGCCCACATTCTTAGTTATGGAGTTGTTTGGGTCCAAAGCCACTGAGTGAACTACCAGAGTGATCGTAGAGACTCTTGTCATCCATCCTGAGTTTTGGGCCATCTTATCAAGTAGGATCTTGCATTCTCCAAATATTTTACTCAAAAATGCTCCATCTGCCCCAATATTTGGTCTGGAATGCCATGATGTGGACACTTAACTAGCATACCCTGGAATTTCTCCCACGTTTCTTGTAGTGATTCTGTTGGTCTCTGCTTGTAGCTCAATATATCATCAATATGTTGGCCAGTTTTATTGGGTGGGTAGAATTTGTTCAAAAACTGCTTGACTAATTCCTCCCAAGTAGTGATGGACTTTATGGGGAGTGAATTAAGCCATGTCTGAGCTTCTCTTGTCACTGATAATGGGAACAACAATAGCTTTATTGCGTCCGGTGTCATGTTAGGTTGCCTTTGCTTGAAACATATCGACAGGAAATTCATCAGATGTTGCCGAGGATCTTCAATGTGTGACCCTGAGAACAGTCACTTGTTCTGCAACAAATGTAGCATGTTGTCTGTGATTTGAAATGATTCCTTTTCTATCTGAGGGACTGCAATTGCGGTTGCCAGATTATCGGCGGTGGGTTGTAGTGTCACGTTAGGTTGCCTTTGCTTGAAACATATCGGCAGGAAATTCATCAGATGCTGCTGAGGATCTTCAATGTGTGACCCTGAGAACAGTCCCTTGTTCTGCAACAAATGTAGCATGTTGTTTGTGATTTGAAATGATTCCGCTTTTATCTGAGGGACTACAATTGCGGTTGCCAGATTGTCGGCGGTGGGTTGTGCCCAGTCATATAATGTTGCTTCTGGTACAAGAGGCACCACACCTTGGGTGTTTAGTTCATTCGCATTGTTTCTGTTGTTGATTAGATTTTCTATTACGTCAGCCATGTCTAGTTTGATTTGTTCTGTCAAGTTTTAGTGTTGTTTGCTTTTCTTGTTTGCACGATTTAGTGCCTTGAAAACTTTCTCATGATCTGATAACTCTTCGAGCAATTCCTAGGCATACACCTGTAATATCCAAGACTACAAACGTTAAGATTTCAATGAAGAATGAGGAAAATTGACTACGCTAAGCATTCTAGCAATTCTTTTAGCGGCAATTAATAACACCGTTAATTCCTCGGCAACGGCGCCAATTTGATCATGCCCAACTATGCTTTATAAAAGGACTTAGCGATTGTTGCAAATATATTCCGGCTAATAAGTCCGGAGTCGAATCCCACAGAAAATTAACCTATCAAACACAACTACTAGACTCGCACAAATTCACGCAATCAATCTTCAGAAATATTTAAGTAACAATTTGGGACATAATGAAGATGCAATAACTAATAACTAACTACGAACGGGTTGTAAAAAAGAATTGGAATGATCTAAGGTTGTGATTTCCCCTATTGTCGGAATCTTTTCCGCTACGTTTTTAACAAATTTGCCCAAGTCTTCTCTATTGACCATGAGCACTCTAACTATCGTAACTCTCTCCCGAGTATTACCACAATTTACTAGACATCTTCTCCCGAATTACGTTAGCTGGCATTAAGTACAGCTCTGTCACGACCCAATTTCCCTCCGTTGGGTATTGTGATGGCACCTAGACTTAGGAACTAGGTAAGCCTAGCAATTACTGAATATCAACAATAAATAAAGGAAAACTAGCAGTCTTGATATAGAATCTCAACAGAATGTACAAACTTTCCCAAAACCGGTAGTACAAGTCATAAGCTCTACGAATCTTCTACAACTTCTCAATACAATTATTTGGAAATAGATACAACAGTGTATGCATAATAAATATAAAGAAGATGACTCCGACGCCTACGAACGCAGCAGCAGGTTACCTTGAGTCTCCTTGGCAATCATCCACACAGCTACTACAATATGAACCTGGATCTGCACACAAAAATGTGCAGAAGTGTAGTATGAGCACACCACAGCTGTTCCCAGTAAGTATCAAGACTAACCTCAGTGGAGTAGTGGCGAGGACTAGTCAAGACACCACTGGTCTACAAGATAAATAACATGAATGTA